>JAVFHW010075608.1:0-82453 GCA_032159205.1 Eurystomus glaucurus suahelicus
CATTGTGGCAAACAAAAAGAATTCTTTTCTCAGGGGATCACCATAAAACTCTGACCATCTATATATATTTTGTGTGTGTGTGCATGCATGTGAGTGTCTGTGTTATACTTTCTTGCTGTCAGGTAGGATTTTTTAGTACTTCAAAGCTCTTAGTGTCTCTAGCCTTAAACTAAATTGGTGAAGCTATAAAAGTTTTAATCTCTCCTGGCCCTGAGACTGAAATTTCTCTCCCAGCTGCACAGAACAAGTCATGGCGGTGTGTAGGATAGAATATAAGACACTCTATGTGGTTGAACAATTAATTCAGGCATTTATTTTTTCGCAAAATGGAAAAGAGATGAACCAATACTTTGATAATGTAATCAGCTCTAAATTGAAAGGAAGATATGTACTTGATGGAGAATGGGGCAGTGATATTTATGGGATTAGGTTTTGATGTGAGATTTTAGAAATTTCTTATTAATACTTTTAAGAGTAGAATCTTGATAATTATTCATAACAAATCACATTAGCCTGGAAACTAGCAGTAGCAGGATGAGAAAAAGACTAGATAAGTTTCTCTGTGTGAAACAGGGATCCTTATTCAAAAAGTTTCCTCTTCCCATTCATTTTGAGGGATGCTTAGAGAGTTTAAATAACTTTTAACCATCCCTCCCAATGATGGGGCTTAGGTGCAATCTGAATGTGCAGTCTCTAAATACAATGAGTAGAGGATTACAGTCCCTCCCAAATACCTTATTACAGGACCATCATTTCTCTTGAGATCCCTGTTTTAACTCTGATGGGTTATGATGCGCAAATATGGTAGATCAAGGTAAAGCAAGCTGGGGCAAAATTTGGAGACTACATACTGATCTGTCTTAACACTCTTTTGAAGCACACCCCTTGGCTTTGCTGTCTGTCTTCTTCTCCTTTGCATTTTCTTTGATTGCCATTCCTTATTGCATTGTGCACAATTCACCTTTGAGTGGAAGCCTTTGAGACTGTGACAGCCAAACATGATTGAGAGAAGACATGCATTTCATTTTAATTTAGACAAAATAATAATAATAAAAAAAAATCAGTTACTGAACAATAACGCTGGACTCTTAACAGAGGCAGAAATACTTTTCTGAGCTGTAAGTGTATTAAACAGTGTCCTTTGCCATGTGTTGCGGAAAAGAATATAGAGATAAAAATTCACTGTTCAAAGAAAATCCTGTAGCTAAAATTCACAAGTATGTTAGTAATTTGATTCAAGTGTTATTATTATTAATATTTATTATTTTCTATTTTAGATAATTTGACAGCCTAAAAAAAGACAACAAGCAGTATAAGTCATTTAGTGTATTGCAAAAGACAGGTGCTTCTGCAGAATGGGATGCTGAACATTTCAAGGGGTTACCCCACAGAATGTTGATTAACTCCTCCCCAGATCCCCCTTTAAAGATACACAAAATACTAGCATATCATTAAATATGTGTTCTTTGATTATCAGCCAAAGAGTCATTGTGAACGGTAACAACCCCTTTGGAAGGCATCCAGACCACTTCCAATTAAAAATGACCTGACCATAAATAATAAAAGCTTATTACATACACAGTAAATAATGGTTCTTAAAATAATGTATTTCAGCAGCTATATTTTAAGGACACCATATGTGTTCCCTGTATAATGAGCTCTTCCCTCTATCAGTACAACCAGCAGCCTCTCAAATCTAGAGAGCTAAAAAGATTAATTTGTTGGGTTATGTTTTTTATAAACATTAACCAGTTGTTTTTCTTTCTCCATCTTTAAAATGGAATTCTCTATTTTCTGCATTCCCATTCTCCTTCACAGAACACCTTGAAATTTAAAAGTACATTTTCAGAAAAGAAATAAAGAAGATTCCCATTTTCAGAGATGTAGTCTTAATTCATGTATGAGGGTCTTTATATGGAATTTATATATCTGTGTGATGTGTATGTGTGTATGTGTGTGTGTTTGGCATTGTTTATGTATGTATGTCTTTGTATGTATGTGTATATTAACATATATAATGTAGACAACATTAAAACCAGCTGCATTAGATGTTAATGACACACTGAATAGCAAATATTTTACATTTTTTTTTAAATAGTGTTGATTATTAAAATAAAAGACACTATCCAATTCATTGTGTTTTAATTAAAAAAATAACCAAACCAAACCAAAACCATGGAATTACTGGAAAAAACAGGAATGGGATTCTTCCACACCCTATACAATAACCCCAAAGGACACTATCTGCCTGTGAGTTTGAGGTGACAACACATCTGAGCGTATTTTTTTTTGGCTGTTTTGAGGATGTGAAATTATCTTTTTCCCATCTGAAAAGTCTCATCTCAGGAGTAGGAAAGAGTTTTTCCATAGTGGTTACAGTCAAGTTCTTACTATATAATGAGACAAACTAGTGGTTTCATAGGAAATCGCCATTCTTACATTTTGAAATTTTTGAGTAGAACTTTCCCTACAGAGATGTCTATATGTACATACACACAGACATAAATAATACATGTTATACCTTCCACATTCAAACCCTTCAGTATGTTTTACAAATTACGCAGAAAAGAAAATAAGGATTGTCTGATACCTTATATATCATCCAGAATTTAAATTTATTTTAAACAAAAAAAGGGGAAAGAATATAGATGCCATTCCCAGTTTGAAGGAGAAAATGAAATGCATTCAAGGTATGCTTTGGACAGGAGAACAGCATTTACGTTTCCACCCTTCAAAGATTTATACATAACTTCAAACTGTCAGGATGAGGACTTTTATTAGGAAGAATCCACACTATCTTACAGGCTGTTCTGTAATTACCTGAGAGGTTAGGAACAGTATCAGGAAAGGGAAACATTGAGGATCCACCAATGACAGGCACAAACACTTGCCCTTTCTTAGTAACAATATCAATTTAAGTAGCCATTGAACTATAGGTACTAGTGAAATAGAGAGTGTGTGTATTCCCCCGTTTGTGCATTCTGCTTTACATAGTGCTATTCACAAAGCCAGGAAGTTCTGATACTTGTTTGGGTTTTTTTTTATTGATGTTGAAGCCATCTCCCTTTGTGATTAATTGGCATTTGAGTAGACTAGGACTTTAAATTGCTTTGATTGTGAGAAGAGTTGTATTTGACTTCCACAATTAAGAGCTCACAAAATAAAAATAGGCTTTTCTTCTATCTAGCTACTGCATCTTCTATCTCATCTGCTTTCTCTGTTATTATTTTTCAAATCTATGAATACCTAATTATCTTGAGACCACCGCTTTTCAACCCCACTGGGTTTAAAACAGTCAAGAATTTCAGAAAGATATTATGGGAGACCCAGATACACCTACAGACCAATTGATCATGTTGCCTCATTCCCACAGGAAAGCAGCCTACATATAATTTATTGCAAAAGAGACTGGAACACCTATGTCCCACAGATAAGTATCTAGGCCATGGAAATGTGTCTCTGTGCCTGCCTGCATCTTCTGACCGTCTACCTCTGTTTCTCTATTTCTCTTGTTCTCCAGCTCCCACATAAACTAGAATAATTCCAACAACAAACACTAAAAAGGAAAACAGTTTCATAACATTGCACATTCTTTTCTTAATGGTGGCAGTTTTCTGTCTCAGTATACCCTAAGGAAGAGGGGGAATTTGATACTAAATCTTTTGTAAATGTGTAACCTCACTGTATAAGAAGAAGCATCAACTGTGTAACTGCCTGTAAACATTTCATTTTCTTTCTGTTCTTTAAAAACTCTTGAGGGATGTTTCACAGAAGTGAAGTAAATAGCATGGGGATTAGATCTCAAAATAGACTGAGGTGTCTAGTACTACTGGAAATTAGTCACTGTATTTCTCTTTCCAATCTATTAAGAAAGCTGGGTATTCAATGGGAGTTAAAACTGTGTCAGGGAAAAGCAAAGAGATGCTGAGGATAGCAGCAGGTTTGAAAATAACCCTCTTTTTAAGTATCTGAGCACTTCTTTGAGCAAGCTATCTCTGGAAGCATGGTCTTCAGAGTACAAACTAGCTTTCTGAAATTAGCCATGTATATTATTTCCTTGGGCTGCACTTTACTGATGCTCTGTTATTTGAGGAAGAAGAGGGCAAGATGGTGCAGGAAGCATTTAACATAAGAGCTAGCCATTACAGCACCTGTATAGAAACTGAAACATATGGGCTTAGTTCAAATCTCATCTTCTATGCATTAAATTCCATATCTGTGAGGAAAGTGGCTTAAATGTATACAAACAAAAAAGCACCTGCAACCATGCTATACACCTCTCCAGCTACTCTGAAGGGATTACACAGCAAGAGCCACTGATCCAGAAGGACAAGACTGAAACATTTGCTAGTGTGACTTACCAAAGCACTATTTAATGGATACCTGGATTTTAAGAGTAAGTCTGTATTTTAATCATCACTATCAGTGATTGAAATTACTTTGTGCAGGGACCATAAAATGTGTCCTGCACAGAGAACTCAGTGAGCAGGCAGCCAAATATCTCTGCTCTCTCAATGAGAGCTTGCCTGAGAACTGCTCCATGATCATGTCACCTGATGGAGAAGAAGACCTCCTGTAGCCATTTTTCACCTCCACATAATGTAATGATGCAAAACAAGAGCTTCACTTTGTCACTGCTTCTTGTGCCAGGCCCCCACACTTATGACCATCTATCACAACATCCGAAAATAAATCCAGAAATTTTAGAGAATGTTGCCCCAAATACCTCACTCAGGTACTTTTTCACAACTTCAGGCAATGGTTTCATTTGAAGTGAGCTGAAATCAATTTTAAAATGGAGGACCGTTCATCCAGGAAGAGTATGTTCTTGTTTGTCATAAAACAAACTGGCGGGGAAAAAGAATGGCCTGGCTGAACAAGGAGCTTTTGTTGGGACTTAGGAGAAAGAGGAGAGTCTAACAACTTTGGAAGAAGGAGCAGACTATTTAAGAAGAGTATAAAGATTTACTTAGATCATGTAGAAAGAATATTAGGGGTGCAAAAGCTCAGCTAGAACTCAGCCTGGCCACCACTGCAAGAGATAATAAAAAGTGGTTTTACAAATATATTAACAACAAAAAAAGAATGAGGGAGAATCTCCACCCCTTATTGGATGTGAGGAGGAACATTGTTACCAAGGATGAGGAAAAGGCTGAGATACTCAATGCCCTCTTTGCCTCAGTCTTTAACAGTCAGACCAGTTATCCTCATGGTATTCAGTCCCCTGAGCTGGAAGATAGGCATGTAGATCAGAATAATCCCCTCATAGTCCCGGAAATAGTAGTGAATGACCTGCTAAGCCAATTGGACACCCATAAGTCTATGGGGCCAGATGGGATCCACCCAAGAGTGCTGAGGGAGCTGGCAGAGGAAATTGCCAAGCCGCTCTCCATCATTTATCAGCAATCCTGGTCAACTGGGGAGGTCCCGGATGACTGGAGACTTGCCAGTGTGACCCCCATCTACAAGAAGGGCAGGAAGGAGGATCCAGGGAACTACAGGCCTGTCAACCTAACCTCGGTGCAAGGGAAGATTATGGAGAGGTTCATCTTGGGGGTGATCACAGGGCAAGTGCAGGACAACAGGGGGATGAGGCCCAGCCAACATGGGTTCATGAAGGGCAAGTCCTGTTTAACCAACCTGATCTCCTTCTATGATCAGGTGACCTGCCTAGTTGATGAGGGAAAAGTGGTGGAAGTTGTCTACCTGGACTTCAGTAAGGCATTTGACACTGTTTCCCACAGCATTTTACTGGAGAAACAAAGCTCATAGCATAGAGAGGTGGACTCTTTGCTGGGTTAGAAACTAGTTGGATGGCCAAGCCCAGAGAACGATGGTAAATGGAGTCAAATCCAGTTAGCAGCTGGTCACAAGCGGTGTCCCTCAGGGCTCAGTTTTGAGACCAGTCTTGTTTAATATCTTTATCAACGACCTGGATGAGGGGATTGAATGCACCCTCAGTATATTTGCAGATGACAGAAAATTAAGTGGGAGTGTCAATCTGCTTGAGGGTAGGAAGGTTCTGCAGCGGGATTTGGACAGGCTGGAGCGATGGGCTGAGGTCAATTGTATGAGGTTTAACAAAGCCAAGTGCTGGGTCATCCATTTCAATCACAACAACCCCCAGCAATGCTACAGGCTTGGGGAGGAGTGGCAGGAAAGATGCCTGCTGGGAAAGGACCTGGGAGTGTTGGTCAACAGCCGGCTGAATATGAGCCAGCAGTGTGCCCAGGTGGCCAAGAAGGCCAATGGCATCCTAATCTGTATCAGAAATGGTGTGGCCAGCAGTAGTAGGGAGGTGGTTGTGCTCCTGGACTTGGCACTCGTGAGATTGCATCTTGGCTACTGTGTCCAGTTTTGAGCACCACAGTACAAGAAGGACACTGAGGTGCTGGAGTGGGTGCAGAGAAGGGCAACAGAGCTGGTGAGGGGTCTGGAAAGCATGACTTATGAAGAATGGCTGAGGAAACTGGGGTTGTTTAGAGAAGAGTAGACTGAAAGGAGACCTTATTGCTCTCTACAAGCATGTAAAAGGAGGTTGTAGCGAGGCTGGTGTTGGTCTCTTCTCCCAAATTACTAATGATAGAATGAGAAGAAATGGCCTCAAGTTGCATTAGAGGAGGTTTAGATCAGATATTAGGAAGAAATTCTTCACTGAGAGAGTGGTTGGGCACCGGAACAGACTTCCCAGGGAGGTGGTGGAGTCACCATCCCTGGAGGTGTTTAAAAAAGGAGTAGATGTAGCTCTTGAGGCTATGGTCTAGTGGTTACAGAGATCTTAGGATGAAGGTTGGACTTGATGATTCTGGTTGTCCTTTCCAACCATAATGATTCTATGATTCTATATCCATGTGTTGACAGGGCCAAACTTCTGTGGCCCAATGTCCACACCCCAAAACTGTGAAATGTGTTTGGATATGTGTCACAAGGCAAGTAAGTACACAGGACCTAACAAAAAAAAGAAAAAGAAAAAGAAAAAGAAAAAGAAAAAGAAAAAGAAAAAGAAAAAGAAAAAGAAAAAGAAAAAGAAAAAAAAAATGGTCTTTTTTCTCTTTGTACTACATTATCTCTCAAGTCTCTATGAGGTGATGTGATACATGTTAATCAATGCAACAGGAAATGAAACAACTCAAGTAAGTCTCTGTTTATCTGAGATGTGCAGAACTGCTTTCTGGGTTTTTTTTCTTTTCTGTAGACATTATTACATTTTCCATTGCCACCTGACAAAGAACTTATGATTCACTGTGATACATACTAATGTGGCATATGTACAGTTTTAAAGGAAAGTGTAAGAAGAATCTGTTGCTGAAGAAACTTTTACTAGGGAACATCAATTTGGTAGGTACTTCCTTCTAGAAGAAGATATGACAAGACTCATCTGGGGCCTTCACTCTCTGGCTTGGGAGCTCCTACTGTCTCAGCCCTTGGCCCTTGTCTGAGATACACTGCAGGTATGCCTGTGCCTCACAGTCATCACTGATGCTGATCTGCTAATTGGGCTTTCTGGCTTGGCTTCAGACCTGTTTTATCACAATGCACTTGTCTGGAAACCACTGCCTGCAGCTCACTCTGTGTACCATCACTAGACCTGATTTTCTTGCTCACAACCTCTGCTCCTCAGTCACCTTCCCCTGCTCAGTAGCCTGCTCTTGTTCCGTAATGATATATGAATACTGTTATACAGTCTTCCCAGGAAAAGTATAAATGTCTTAGGAGGACTGAGATTTACAGGGCTTAGAAATCCAGTCTGCTGCCATAATCCATTCAGATACCAGGTGGACAGTGTCAGATTTTTGTGAATGTACCTGCAATACCCATTTGAATATATCAGATAAATAACAATAATTAAAAAAATCCATTTATTATTAATGAAACACATTGATCCTTAGCTTTGTCACTTTATCCTTTCATGTTACATGCCTTCTTTCACAAATTGTATTTAAAATACGCCTGGAAAATAGAAAATTACTACTTCTACTCTCTTGAAAAAAATGCCAAATCATCAGCAGGACACATCTCCATTCATATTATGGAAAAAAACTTTCTTTAGTAACATATTACAGAATCACAGAATCACAGAATGCTAGAGGTTGGAAGGGACCTTGAAAGATCACCAAGTTCAACCCCCCTGCCAGAGCAAGATCACCTAGACAAGGTCACACAGGAACGCATCCAGGTGGGTCTTGAATGTCTCCAGAGAAGGAGACTCCACAACCTTTCTGGGCAGCTTGTTCCAGTGCTCTGTCGCCTTCACTGTGAAGAAGCTTTTCCTTATGTTTATGTGGAACCTCCTATGTTCCAGCTTGCACCCGTTACCGCTTGTCCTATCATTGGACATCACAGAGAAGAGCCTGGCTCCATCCTCCTGACACTCATCATTTACATATTTATAAATATTAATGAGGTCACCCCTTAGTCTCCTCCAAGCTAAAGAGACCCAGCTCCCTCAGCCTTTCCTCATAAAGAAAATGTTCCACTCCCTTAGTCACCTTTGTGGCTCTGCGCTGGACTCACAAGGGCAGAGTAGAGGGGTTGGAGAACCTCTCTTGACCTACTAACCACATCTCTTCTAATACACCCCAGGATGCCATTGGCCTTCTTGGTCACAAGGGCACATTGTTGGCTCATGGTCATCCTGCTGTCCACCAGGACTCCAAGGTCCCTTTCCCCTATGCTTCTCTCCATCAGGTCAGTCTGCAACCTATATTGGTACTTGATGTTGTTCTTTCCCAGATGCAAGTATCTACACTTGGCCTTGTTGTATTTCATTAAATTTCTCCCTGCCCAACTCTCCAGCCTGTCGATGTCATGCTGAATGGCAACACAGCCTTCTGGTATGTCAGCCATTCCTCCCAGCTTTGTGTCGTCAGTGAATTTACTAACAGTGCACTCTGTTCCCTCATCAGCTTGTTGATGAATATACTGAATAGTACTGATCCCAGTACTGACCCTTGAGGGACTCCACTAGTCCAATTAGACTCTGCGCCATTGACCAGAACTCTGACTTCTTTCCTTCAACCAGTTTGCTATCCACCTCACTACCCAATCATCCAGATCACACTTCCTCAGTTTATCTGCAAGGATGCTGTGGGATACTGTGTCAAACGCTTTACTGAAATCAAGAGAAACCACATCCACTGCTCTACCACTGTCTATCCTCCTGGTTATGTTAATTTAAAAGGCTATCAGGTTGGTCAAACATGACCTTTCCTTGGTAAAACTGTGTTGACTGTTCCTAATGACCCTCTTATCTTTGATACATCTAGAGACAGCACCAAGTGTAAGTTGTTCCATCACCTTTCCAGGCATGGAGGTGAGGTTAACTGGTCTACAGTTACTCAGGTCTCCCTTCTTGCCCTTTTCGCAAGATTGGAGTGACATTTGCTTTCCTCCAGTCCTCAGGCACCTCTCCTGTTCCCCACAACTTACTATAGATGATGGAGAGTGGCCTAGCAATGACTTCTGCCAGCTCCCTCAGCACCCGCCAGTGCATCCAATCAGGACTCACGGACATATGGATGTCTAGATTGCTTAACTGGTCCCTAACCCAGTTGTCATCAACCAAGGCAAACTCCTCTTTTACCCTGTCTTCCTCTGGGGCCTCAGGGGTCTGGGGCTCCTGACGACAACCTCCAGCAGTGTAGACAAAAAGGCATTCAGTAACTCCGCCTTTTTTGCGTCCTCTGTCACCAGGGCTCCCACATCATTCATCAGTGGGCCTACATTGCCTCTAGTGTTAGTTTTATCTGTGGTGTACTTGAAGAAGCCCTTTCTGTTGTCCTTGACCTCTCTTGCAAGGTTTCTTTCCAAGGAGGCCTTAGCTTTCCTAATTGCCTTCCTACACCCACTGACAACAGTCTTATATTCCTCCCATGTGGCCAGCCCTTACTTCCATGATCTGCAGACTCTCTTCTTCCACTTGAGTTTGTCCAGCAGTTCCATGCCTAACCATGCAGGTCTCCTGGCTCCCTTTCTTGATTTCTGACATGTTGGGGTGCTCTGATCTTGAGCCTGGAAGTAGTGGTCCTTGAACGTTGACCAACTGTCTTGGGCCCCTTTACCTTCTAGTACCCTGTCCCATGGGATTTCCCCTAGCAATTGCTTGAAAAAGCCGAAGTTGGCCCTACTGAAGTCCAGGCTTGTGATTCTGCTTAATATTCTGTTCCTGCCGCACAAGATCTTGAACATGGTCGCTGCAACCAAGGCTACCCTCAACCTTCGTTGCTTCAATCAGATCCTCCTTGTTAGTGAGTATGAGATCGAGCAGTGCTTCTCTCTTAGTTGGCTCATCCACTATTTGCATCAAGAAGTTATCATCAATGCCCTGGAAGAACCTCCTGGACTGAGTAGGTGACGGCTGAGTAGGTCTTCCAGCAAATATCTGGGTAGTTAAAATCCCCCATGACAACCATATTGATGACTTCTTATTCTGTATATATGAAAACAATACATTTATCCTAATGCTCAAGTTATCTAAATGTTCTTTATTATGTATTATTTACTTCACCATGACAGCCAAAAACCCCAGAGTATGTATTGTAATACTACAGCATCAGATGTTGTTCAAAACATAATAAAAATTATATCAGTCCTAGTCATTTTGGGTTTGGTTTTTTGTTTGTTTGTTTTTCTGTATGGCTTGCTGCGCTAAACTCTGTAAAGACAAATTTTGGGGGTAACTTCATGGAAAAAATAAAAGAAAACCAAAAAACCTTTGAAAATTATCAACTTTTCCTTCACTGTCCTTTGAAATGATTGCTTTCGCTTACTGTGTTCAGCCATTTTCAGTACCGTGATGTGCATGACCCAGTGAAATTATGGTTCTCTAGTACACTTTGTCCTTTCCCTAAATGACAAGGCAGATTCCAGTCATGTTCTTGCTATTTTGCACCATTTCCTCCTCCTCAGCCCTGGAGCCTTGTTGGAGTATTAGTATGGATCAAGACTATGCAGAGAAAGATGTGAATTGAGGTTGGCACAAAGTGTGTGATTGGCACCAGGGGTGAATTCTCATTGTGTCGAGATTTTAGGTATGACAGCTATTGGTAAACCAATACGAAATAATCCCATTCAAACCTGCCAGATTTGCTACAAAGTGATATGTTCCTGAAGATCCTTGCCAGAGTAATGATTGATGTCTGCTGCCAATCAGTGCTGAGTCTCAGTCACCTCTTGTTGTCATTTAACTATGGCTACACAGAGCATTTAACAAAATGTAAGGGCATGTTTGATGTTTAATGAATAAGGCTACCTAGAGTCGCTCATGTAATGGGTGAACACCTTTGTTCACTGGAAGACAAGCTTGGGCAAATCACTTTCCTTGTGCTTCAGTCAATCCATCACTTGAGTAATAATAAAACAAACAAACAAACAGAAAATCCAGACACATACATTAAAAAAAATCTTTATCAAAAACCAAGCTCATCTGTAAAACAGCCAGCATTTGCGCTAGTACCTACTAAGGAAATAAAAAGTGCATTGCCCATGTTCCAGTATACCATCAACCTAGCTCTAAGAAAGGTTGTACAGTGATTGTTCATTTCTATACTGGTGTTTTTAATTTATCTTAAGAGAAAAAAAAAAAAAAAAATTTATATATTACATTATTTTTCTTTTTTTTTTGTCACCAGCGAGTAAAGATAATTAATGGATAAGGGATTCTATTTTGACACTATCTTGCTTCTTTGACAGTATTTTGCTTATTTGTTATAGAAAAGGGATGCTATAGTTTTGTAGAACGCTCCTCTCTGGCAAAATACTGTATTTTAGGAAAATGCCTAAATCTTACTGGTAGCAATGGGATATTGGCATATGCTTACATTTAAGCCTGTACTCAAATACTTTCTGAACAGGAAAACTATGCAAAAAAAAAAAAAACAAACAAAAAAAAAGGGAAAAGTTGAGGCACATCGTAACCAAGATGTTTATGCTAAGAAATTATCAACATGTTAAGAAATGTGGCTAGGCCACCAACAGAAGTACATATAGTCAAAAAAGATCCCAATACTTTATCTTAAACTTCAGTCTTAGTGTATTAATTAAAAACTCCCAGAGACTCAGGATACAGTAATTATATTGATGCAATTTTTCTCTTTTATGCAAGGAGAAACTCACCTGATAATACTAATAATGGCACTTGCATAGCACTTTATGTTCACAAAGTGCTGCACCAACAACAAATAAACTACACCCCAGTTTGTATTATTTCTTCTACTGCTGTAACCAGAGTGGGTTTAGAGAACAAGGAATAGAGACAAAGCTCCCCTGTAGTTACTGCACTAAGGTCTTCATCCAAACCAGTCTTTCCTGCAGGTTCCTGCTAAGTCAAGTTGTTCTTGCTTACAATTTTTGTACCTTTTCCACACTATTAAAAAAAAACAACATCAAAAAAACAAAAAAAACGAAACGAATCAGAAACCAAAGCCTTCTTCTCCTGGTTCACATTGTAGTTACCTTGAGCAGTATCACTGCACTGTTTAGGCTGGACCTCAATGAATTCTGTAGAGCCTTGCAAGTTGTATTTGAAATATTCCAAGCACTTAAGATAAGCACAATTTTATATTCACCTGAGACAAATAAACAGAAGATATACCGCTTGTTTTTAAAGCAAGTTTTACAACATTCAACAGTTGGAGGGTGAATTACAAAGTTTTCTGAGGTGCACATTGTAGTAGTTTAGTAAAGCCGTGGTGGGGCTCTGCAGGCACCCGACTCATGAGGCTGCCATGCGGTCGTTTGCCACTGCCCTCCCCCACCGTGGACAGAGAAGAGAATTTCAAAGTGCCTTTTTGAGTTGAGATAAGGAGGGTTTAATACAGTGACACATAAGAAACAGTCATGGCAACAACAGCAATAACAACAGTGAGAAAAAGAGGTGTACAACTAAGTGATACCGCATAGACAAAGAGATGGTCCCGAGTGAATCAATTGCCCACAGCTAGTCGCTCCCCGGGAACCGGAACTGGCCCCAGGGCAGGATGTCAGCATGGTATAGAATAGCCTGGCTGCACCAAATTAACCCTGTCCTGTCTGAACCAGGACACACATTGAGACCTCCCAACAGACACCAAGATACCAATCCACAAGTCTGACTCCAAAGAGTCGGCTCTTTTGAATATGTATTATTCCACTTATCAAAAACTGGTTATCATACTCATACTGTTAAACACTTTACACTCAGCATTAACTACAGATTATTTCCCCCCTCTGTATTTCTACACTACAACATATTAAACCAGTTCTGCCTTTCTGTGGGTACACGAGCTAATGAGCTCTTCTGCAACTTCTTCCGCCCATACTGGATGAGAAGGGAATAACTGTCTTTTACTATTTATTTCTTTCTTCTATTTAAAAAAAAACCTCAAAGCTTTACAGCCTGAACTGAGAAGAAGCCATGTGTAAACTAGGTTCCAGAATATTGAGTATCCCTGTTTCCATAATCTCCTGTGAATATAGCCAATACTCTCCATATCCTACAGCAGCTGGATCTTTGCAGGAACTTTGAGGAGTCATTAAAACTTTTCTTTCTCTTCCTTCCTAGTGTTCTCATATTTCCTAATCTTAGTTACTTTCCTGAAATAAATCCTAGTATTTTTTTCCCTAGACTCTATCCTTTAGTTCCTAATCTTCATCTGTGTCTGCTAAGGGTGTCTTTCATTCACAGGGTCCAGCTGAAAAAGTCCAACAGATCAGCCAGTAAGCTGTGCCTATGTTCAGCTATGTCCTGCCAGAAATGTACATATTATATTAGCCACATGCTAGTCTGCATTACCCAGAAGTGTGACTTCTGTCTCCCTTCATAAGAAGGCTTCTTTTGTCATTTTTTAAAAAACATTTTACCAAGTTCACATGAATAACTTCTGCATTGTTCCGTTGGCTTTTTTCAGAGGCACGCAGTTTGCCAATCAAATAATGTGAAGTTGCTGAATTATTGTGCTGTGTGTGATAGTCACGTAGGTGTATACAGAATGTACCGCATTTAATCTTCAATGGATGGAAAATTGCTGGCACTATGAAATTTACCAGTCTTCACTTCTGCCCCCTGTCCCCACTTTGCAAATGATTTTAGAATCTAAATGCAAACACATTAAGTATAGAGAATGAATTTGGCATTTAAATTAATGGTCTCATGTCAGAGACAGTACAGGCTTTGTTTGTTGGGGAAAGAAGCTAAAACTTGCATTAAATCTACTGAATGGCTTCAGCTGATTGACCAGCACTTTTTGTCCACAGGATGACTTGCAGAAACAGATCTCAGCTTGTGAAATGGCTGGCTGACTTTCAGTATTATTTTTTTTCCTTTTTTTTTTTTTTTTAATTCAGAGTGTCTTTACCCATGAACCAGTAGAGTTCCTCCCAATACAAACTATCAAGTTTCACACTACAAGTTTTCAACGGCAGCCAATCTGGAGGACTGCATATATCTACCCCTAGACAGCTGCATTATGGAGCTAAAGGAACTGCATCTAAATTCATGAGCCGATAAAAAGTAATCTGGCTAAAGTCTTTTTTATACCAGAATATACACTGATAATCACACCCCCTTGAATTACAAATGTTCCATAACCATTCAAACTGGTACCGAGTTACTGACAGTATTTGAAGTAATGACATAATAAAACACACTTTAAAAGACAAACCCATAATTTACTTACTTCTCTCTTAAAAAATGTTTCAGAAATCTTTTGAGATTGTAATTTATGGGATACCAGATTTCATAGACCATCAAAGACTTGAATATGTTTTAATAAACCAGAAAAATTAAAGTCACTTTAGCTCTCTAGTTAGCTTTAATTTTAAAAAAAATTTATTATTTTCTATGTTTTTACCCCTTTATCTTCCTGATCAGTTCTCTCTCTCTCCCCTCCTTTTTTAAAACTAAAAACTAGTTAAAAACTATATTGACCTGCAACTTTATCTCATTAAGAAAAACATGAGTTTTTCATTTTTCTCCTTAGAGATAGCAGGCACACTCTCATTCTCAACTGGATATTGTTATAGGGAGGTGCGCTGAAAGGAGGCATTTGATGCACCTAGTTTGGACAAGGACTCTAACTTGCTTCATGATAGTGTGACTAACTAACTGTCTGTGCTGTATCAAACAGTGGTAATTAATAACGTTGCTCAGCATAAGGGCTTGGAGGAACTTGCAGTGTCGGTCTATCTTTCTAAGTGGCATCCACTGTATACTAGCTGGGATTTCAAGGAAGTCAAAATCATTGTTATACCTCTCCATTCTTTCCACCTGAGGAAGAAGTCTACTAAATAAACTTCCTAGCTTTTAAGAAGAAGTGAGTTCTTTATAGCCAGTTGAACAGAGGAACTCAAACGAATTAAACTAAATGTCTAAGAGGCTATCTTACAATTATGCTCTCCTGTTAACTTCTCACATAATTTTGTCAAAGGACTCAAGTGCGATTGAAGTGTCAAATTTTCTCAAAATGATGTAAATAAATATTCTTATGGGGTTGCTTGAACAGAAAACTTAGCGAGGTTTTGGCTTTAAAATAAAGGAGCAAAATTTGTCATTTCCTGGGTGATTTCCTTAGAATTTCAGCTTTCAAATATGGCAAATTAAAGTGAATTAAACTGGTTTGCTTGGGTACTTGTGAGTGAAAAATCATTTTAAAAGTGGCTACATATTGAAAGTTTGTTTTCATTAAAAATACAAAAAGGCAAACAACAATAGCAGGAGATTCTTTCCCCTACACAAAACAAACCTTAGCCCATAGTAGTCAGCATGGATAGAAATTTGCATTTCTTATGGAAGAAGTCTTTTACCTTCAGATGGTGGTGAAATGATGAAATAAAAGTAGTCCATTTTAGAGTTTTAGGAAGTTCACAGTCGTTAATGTCAGGCTTCTGACTCATAGAGTGTCCATAATAGATTCTGTACCTCTAAGTTTACTTGAGTCATTTCCATTAACAATCTCCACATCTCTTACTGGTGTTCCTATGTCCTAACCTGCCTGAAAATCTTCTTTATTGTAAGGAAATGCAATGCAATAAAAGCACAATGATAGCTTTGGGGCTAAGTTTTGTATTTGTAGACATTTCTCTCAGGGGAAGAGGAGCAAAAAAAAAAAATTGGAAAAGTAGTTTGTATTTACATGGTAGAACAGGGAATAAGTAATTTACAAAATGTCAACAGGTAATGGTTTTGTTGCAATGAGTCTCAACATTGGAGCAGACCTCAAAAAAGACTACTTAAAGAGATCCGCCTTAGCACCACTTTTGGTGAATGGATTTGTGGAAGATTCTCAGCTGTTTAACATCCAGCCTTGTCTTTCAATACACCTGGGTCTAGCTGCTAGGATGTAATACTCTACCTGTTCAAGCCTTAAAGCTTGGTTCTCCACCCAGGATTTGAGTACTCAGCATGAAAGTGAAGGGACTTATATGTAAAAATGCAGTAGTGATGTGACAGCAGGAAAGGACAACTTACTGGCCTATACCACTTCACTGCACTGCAGGAACCGCTGTGGTGTTTCAAGCTGGTGTTCTATCTAGTGGCTGTTCACAAGATACTTCAAAGAAAGGTACCAAAAATCCTATAACAGGCAATGACCGAATAATCTGTCTTTTCAGACCTGCTTCTGTCTTTTGCTCAGGACTCAGAGTTGAACTCAACCCTGAAGAAGGGCATATTATACTGATATATAAATGACTTGTGAGTATTATTTCTTCACTTGTAATAACTTTAATGCTTCCTCCTGTCTTTTACTTCTTTTTTTATGTTATTTCTCCTTTATAGTCAGGAGACACATCTTATGTCATGAACAGGAAGAAAGGCAAAGATTAATTCCATTGAATTTTAGTCTCTTAGCTAAGACCATTTACTTAGTAGCTTAGTCTATTTATATAATCAAAAGAGAAAAATATACTTCTTGAAGTGGCAATTTACTCTGCTTAGTTCTGACTCACACTGGAGGTTACTGTAGTTTTTCAGCAGCTAAGAAGGGAGCAGAGAGTAATTTATCTAAGGTATTTTATCTCTAGCCTAAATACCTCTGTTATAAGCCTAAAGTTGCGTTCAGCCCATGTCTTCAAACCTACAATACTACCTGTAAATTGCTCCTTGCATCTCTCAACCACATATTTCTATTCAACCACTTTGTTTAAAGAGTGATCTCATTGTTGGGATACCACATTTTGCTCTGTTGGCCAGATCTTGCTGACTTGCTGAACTGTTGTAATGCAACTTAGGAAATAATCAATAGGTTAGTAATAAGAGAAAACAGCATGATGCATCATTGATAGAGTTACTCCTCCTCAACTGTAGTAAACTGAGGATAGGTGAACAATGCCCTTTACACAATCCTGAAGACAAACACTGAATTAATTATTGAAGATGGTGGTATCAGTACAACCACTTTTCAGCCAGGCACTTGAATCCTATTCCTTAACAAGAGATACCAGAAGCTGGGGGTGGTGGGGCTGATGTGTTTGTTTGTTTTGCTTTTACCACAGCCTATCAGCATAAATACCACTTCCTTAGTTAGAATCCGTCTGCTTTGTTGACAATGTACTCAAATTGCAAGCATGCGTTTAATGGTGTCATGCTGGAGCATAACAGAGTGGATGCTGAGAGCACCTTAGGAGTCACTAAAATGAAAGGGCTTTTCTCTTAATTTCAGTCACCAGAAGACTTTGAACAGAACATGACATCTTAGCCATCCAAGGTTTCTAAATGAGACTTTGGCAGATACACAATGCTCAGCTCCGTGGTACCTAAATAATTGAGGCTTTGAAACATCAAAGTACTCACACCTTCAAACACTCAAGTAGTTTTATTTGAAATATTCTTTTCACAAAAGAAGACTAACTCTGCTATTTGAGATCAATGAATCTCTCTGAAACATAGTGTCCCCAGTTTAAATGGGAACACATTGCTTGTTCACTACATATTTGACTAGCAGTGTCCCAGGTGCAGAAGACATCTGATTAAATGGATATCTTAGTAATGGCATGATACACTATAGAATTAGGAATTATACTTGAAAAGGGGGAGAAGAGGATCATTATGGCAAATATTAGAGATTATCAGACATTTCACTGTTTAAGTGGACATTGTATTTAGTTTTTTTAAAAAAATTATGTTATTTTAATTTTGCTTTGCTTTGTTTTATTATAGACCCAGCAGATTTCTCCAGCACTGAGATTTGTGGCAAATCAAGGATTGTGGCAAAGGATTAGTCGTTGGTAGCATACTCTTTTCAAAGGCCATGCAGTATCTCCTGGATTTTCTTTTCATTAGCAGGTTTTGCTCTGAGCTTTGAAAGATCTTCACCACTGTGTTCCTCTTCCTCTCCCAACTATCCTTCACAAACACTGACTAAGGTAGAGCATGACATTGGTATCCTACCCATAGGGTTCCTACATTTTTTTCACATCCAGATCTGCTTTGTTGTTTAAAATTGTTCATTACCAATTTAGTCTCCTAATCAGTACAAAAAGAAGTAATTTATATTTATTGTTAGTGCATAATATACAAGAAACCGAATCCCAAAAGGAAACTATGTCCTTAAAGTGACTTTTATTCAAAATTTGTGCCCTTATGTCCAAGATAGTGATCCTCAACCAGCACTTAACAGATTCAGCTTCTGTAAAGGCACAGAAACCTATTTTTCCTGATACAAACTTAGAAGGACTTAAAGTTCTGTTTTTCACTTTGCTACAGTGGCAGCCAACTTGGCCTGCTAAACTAATTTACGATTCTTCAAATCTCAAACAGAGATCTGAGCAACCAGGTCCAGTCTGGCCCTGATTCTAGCCCCTCGTTCTATGATAAACAGGGATTCTCATGCTCACTATGCTCAGTTCACTCAATCATTAGAAATGCTCACAGCTCACCTGCTATCTATCCATGGAGCTAAATACCTAACAAAGTACAGTAGCTAGGGGAACATTTACAAGTAAATATGACCAAAAGAAGTGAGTCTATGTATGACTTTCCATACTGTCACTCAACAGATATAGTAGAGTAAACAGTTTATACCTTCTGTCTTACTCTCAGTATATCTGAAATCTTTTACCATGATAGTATTACACTCAAAATATTGTTAGTGCAAAAAGGAACACCATGTCTTGTATCTGGAGCGAAGACTTTATTGTTAGTTTAATTAATGTTTAACAGTCTAATAAAAACCTAGTCTTTTTTCCATTTTAGTACTTGTACCAATACACAGAATGAAAATTAACACAGAAAAGCTCTTTACAGCTAAAATTGTTATTCAGAAAACTTACTAGTTCTCTTTGCTTTTATGTGTACCCTTCCAATGTTCCCCTGAGCCACAATGTGCATGTCCTCCTGAGCAGGAGTGTATGAGATGAAAATACAAGTCAACCACGTTCTGATGCAGAAAGCTGTATGATGTTCACGATGGGGGATTCCTCCTTCTTGGTTTTCAGTCCACTTGAGTCTTTTCTTTCCCCCCTCGTATTTACTTTGCATGATCTGCTCCCTCTTTATATGTTCCTAGCTAAAGTTTGAAAGTGCACTATAGACTCCTCCCACCTTAAATAACATAAAAGCTATTGTTGGTTACAGAGATATGACTTATGTACTCAGTTCAGAGACCCTGTACTGTCAAGTCATTACAAGAAAAAACATATTTACAGGGATAAATCAGGGGAATAATGTCATTATATATAGTCCAGGTACGTACATGTCCCCATCTTTGAAGCTCAGCCATTAGGCATTGAATTTGGTGGAGTAAAAAGGAAAGAAAACAGATTTTCATTTCAGTATTCTTGTGTAAGCAAAAGGTTTAAATCATCTTAACTCTTCATAAGATGGTTCATTTATGTTATCCAGGGATATGTTTTAAAGATACAGTTAATCAGAATGATCTTGACAGTAGCCCAAGACCTTCAGCCACTTAGATAAGGACTTTAATCTCTAGACTGCAAAAGTATGTCCCCTCCATATATGTCTGAATCTATGATGACTGCTTTCCCAGGTTAAACACCTACATGCATATCGGTGCAAAGTAATTTAGTTTATTAACCCTGTATAGATTTGTGATCCTCTTGGGCATTAAATTGACTTGAGATTTTGCCATTCCTTTTAATTTCTCTAGGAGGGGGCTTAATACAGCAATGGCAATAAGATATAATCCAGTTCTATTTCATGTATACACCTATTTTTATAGATATCTAGTAATACATTTATATATATAGCTATAGTGTCTATACAAATGTTTCTATTATATATCTCTATATACATTTATGTAGACTGGAAGATAGATGCAAAATGGTGGAAGACTATATTTTCTCTTTCTCTGGTCTTATTGTTCAATGTTCACCCAGGTTCAAGAAATGGTTAGATTAAAAAATGAAAGGAAAATCCACTTAAGACTGCTAAAACTAACATGCACCCTCTAGCTCAAGAAGTTTCCAAGACACTAACCACTGAAAGCTCTAAGAGTACCCTAAGTAAATGTATTGCAGACCCAGCCATTATTCTGTTTTACTTTAGCTATCAGTTGCTGGCAAGTAGCAAAAAGGAGAAACTGGCTTAGGTGAACCTCTGGTCTGAATCAGCATGGCCAGTCTTATGGTCTGATGCCTTTCCTCCCTAAATGAGTTAGTGAAGCAAGAACCCCTACAACAAAACATGGAATATGTCTGGTTTGATCTCATTTTAAAATGGACATATCAATCAGTTGCAAAACAAAGGCTTAATAGCAAAAGCAATGATATTTTCACAAATTCTGGATTAAGGGCGTGCTTTTGAAAAAGAAGAAGTCTTACTGCTTTCCACAATGTGTTCTCTCAACCATTTATTCATTACATCTATGATAGAGAATAAGTTTCAAGGAGTGTTTTAAAGTTATACTAAAAAGAAAGGTAAATAAGGTAGATGTCCATGCAATTTATTGCTTTGCTGGTCCCTCTTCTGATACCATTTTGATGGATCCTGTCAGAGAATAGAAGAAAGTAGTACTGCAGAGCTTCAAGTAAGAGATAAAGAAATTTGTCTAGAATAAAACTAGATCACTGAAAAATAATCTTTTACATTTCTGCCAAAAGTTCTATACCCTTATCCCACTGATGTACAGAAAGAGGAAAAATATGACCTCAATATTGCTCTTTCACCATTGACTCATCCCAGAATTGATACACTTGTGCTGTGGTTGCCCTGAAGTGTAATAGTGTACCATTAAATCCCAGCTGCAATACCATTATATTGCTATTAGAAAAGACTGCCGAGCAACACAATTTTTCAAATAAATATAAATTGCGAATGGCTGAAATGTGAAAGCCCTCAAGTTCCCAGGAGCAGGATTTTCAAGTGCCCTTTTTCAGTGGACAGGTTTTATGCTCTCCTGCAAAGGAATGGCTCAGTTTCTCTTTTGATTTTTACTGGTAGTCTTAACAGGCACATACAATAAAAAGCCATACAGAAGTCTGGGCCATGACCTCTGTGGAGCTTGGTGAAGGCACTTAAGTTCTGACCAGTATCACCAGTGAGAAAGTTGCATCTGCATAAGAGGTTCAAAACCTGTTGTGATTCTCCCTCCTAACCAATCATCATCCTATTATTTTGTGTTGTTTACCAGCTTGATTCGTTTGCCTTAAACTGAGGCAAGATTCATCTAATGATAACAGAATAAGTACCCAGACCTTTCTCTTAACAAATGAAACAAATACAAATCTTTGGCTTTTATCAGGCTTGTCTCCTTGAAATTCACACTTCTGCGTCTGGAGGATGTTTTTTACACCTACTCAGCTGGAATACAGTATACACTGCATGTTGATAGCCAACATTTTCACACCCACTTATGCATGCATATGCTAATAATTTTCTCACTACACTGCTGTGCTTTGTTCAGGACCCTTTACAGCTGTTTCAAGTGTGCACTGCCAGTCAGACAGCTTCTGGGTAATTTACACCTTCTCCCTGCCCCATGGTATTTCTATAGCTGAACATACAAGATATGTATGACTATCACTACTGACCACTGAGAGACTTCATGTTCTATCCTATCAACTTATAGGTGTAAAACAGATGGGATATCCAACAGAAGTAGTGACTAATGTTAGCTGCAAGTAGAACTCTGACTTCAGTTGCATATAGTCACTTAACAGCACTTGGTTCGCAATTTCCAACTGCTTCTATGCTAATGTTGACAAATATACATAGATGTAGATGCTTTTAATCCTCAAGAAATCTTTGCTCATGATGGGAGAATCTCCAAAATAAGGTTGGGTAAACCTGTCAAAAGGCAAAGAAGGTATTTTTTCTTGATCTTTCAATTCTCCCTTGGGATTTGCAAGAGTTTTCTACATTCATCACTGTGTTATAATTTCTGTGGACTTTCACTTAATGGCATCTGGGAATTTCACTGCAGGGTCTGAAGAGAACTTCCTAGCTATAAGTGTCTATCCCATCTTCGTATTGTGGGTGGAAGAATTAGTATTTTTTTCAAATATCTGCTGTTGTACATCGCAACACTATGAGCTAAAATTACAAACAGTGTCACTTTCTATTAATACATTGGACTGGGAAAGATCTCTCTGCCATTATTGCTAAGGATGGGGAAAGTTCTTCAGCTGTTATGGGTCAGGCAATTATATTTTCTTCATATATCTCAGGTAAATATCTATTAAGTCTGAGTACTTGTGTCACAGCAGGTGAACTGTATAATCATTGTTTGTTTCAAGAATCCCTCTAAAATTTTTTCTTATACCTATTCCTGTGTACTTACCTGTTTGAATTGCAAGCCCTTTGAGGAAAGAACTGGTTCATATAAATATTAGCACAATGGGGTTCTGACCTTATCTAGTCTCATGAGAGGATGAAACACATCGGAGCATCCTGAAGTCTCCTCCTATGACAAATATTTGTTATAAAATGAGATTTTTGTGCAAGATGAAAGGTTAAATAAATTAAATTTTGTGAAATGATTTGGTGAAAGCATGAGAGATTTATCTTTTGAGGATTCATCAGAGTATTTTCTGTAAATATTGTTTATTATTGTGTGTTTTTATTTTATGCACCTCCTCCCTACTGGACATCATCTGGATATACCCCTATCCACTGCCTCTGGAGGCTTCTTTGGGGCTGACTTGAGACTTTCACTGGGAACCAGTTTTACTGGGGTTATTTACTCATATATTGTCTGACTTCCTGTACCACAAAAACCATCATTTTACTAAGGTATATTGTATTGCAGCCATTGATTTTAACTAAAGTAAATAATTTCAAGATTTTGAAGGCCAGATTATCCTATTGAATTCAAACAAAGAGAAAAGTATTTATGAGGTTGAAGTTCTGTGTTATGACATAAACCTAATTAAATGACTCACTACTCATTATTTTTTTCACAAAAATTTCACAGGATACTAAAACTATGCATGCTGAAACACCCTTCCCACAACTGATCGTCTAGACCCTCATTTTGTCAAAAATAGGAAATGGATTTCAAGTTCTAGCTTGCATGAAACTGCACTAATTGCCATTAGTAATAATTTTAGCTTCTAATTTTTTGTTGATGTATTCTTAGGATATGATGAATGACACATCTAAGTCAGAGTTTAGAGCAGTGACAAATCCTTTATAATAACTGGGTAGGTTAATGACCTTGGAGAAAAAAGTTTGTGAGTGTGAGAGCAAGAGAGGTAATTGTTTGCCTGGTTTTCTCAGGCTGGTAAAATCAGCTACATCAAATGACAATGATCTGAATCAGAACTTGTCTCAGATGTTACATTTTAGGCCAAGATTTTTAAAGGGTAAGTCGATTCACAAGGTGAAAAGCTTACAGTTAATTTTTCAGCTAATGTTTTCTTTGTTGTTAATTAAAATCAATGTCAGACTGATCTACCTTTTATTTCCTACACTGTCTCCTCTTTTATTTTGTGTAATATCAGACTCTATGTCAGTTTTTTTTTTAAAAAAAGAAGAAAGAAAAAATCTTTACATGTTAACAACTGCAAAAATAAGAATTTTATATTCATGAGCTTTGAGAATGCACAGTGAACTGGAAGGCAGTAGTAATGTGTAGTTAACACTTGGTTGTTGTCAGTCTGCTGGGATGCCTGAGATGGAGCTGTCTGATCCCCTCATAAGTCAGGTGGAATCCAAACATTCTAGATGCCAAGAAACAAAAAAATCAGAGGAAACTCCACATGTTGAAATGCCTGGAGTCTTCTACCTTGCTGAGGATTTTCTTTGCCGAGGGAAAAACTGCACTCTTTCCACTGATATAGACCTTCCTTGGACAAAATATCTTTTTTTTATTAATTCACAGTACCTACCATGCCTCTAAACAGAGCAGGGGCAGGAACTACACAGCTATGTAGCTATATCTGCATCATTCAGATAAGCAAGCTACAACTGATAATATGTCTGGTATGCAGACACAGAGAAAACAGAAAGTGTACTTTTAGTTGACCAGTGGTTTAGAATCTGAGTAAAAAACCCGACCTGTGCGAATATTAGACTTTGAAGTTCAACAGCAAAGAGAAAAGAAATAAATCAATGGGTTTGAGTGTGTACACCGGGAAGTTTAATTCAAATTGGAAAATGTTGTGTTTCAAGTTATTTAAGCCTTTTTTTCTCTTTTTCTTTTCTTACCCTTTAAAAAGATCAATTTCAAAATGAAAATGACATTTTGAAATGAAACATTCTACTGCATTCTGAAAATGTTTATATAAAGCATTCTGACATTTCCTAAAACCATTTTCTTTCATATGTGCATGTGTATACGAAGACTACTTGAAGGATGAGACTTGACCTTATAAATTCATACTTGTTGATAGAACAATACAGGTAGAGGTGTGCATAAAAATGTACTTTTTCTCTTACTAAAAATATTTCATTCAGCTGTAAAAAGCCCATAGGGATAGCTGCAGGATTTAACCAATTATTGTGAACTATATGAAGCAAAACTACGCCTTGCTGTAGGCCCCACAGTGCTGCAATCTGAAATAGCCACAGCCCTGCATCCTTCCAAATCCATTTCTATACCATTATGCAACAGCCAATCAACAACAAAAGAGGAATAAAAAAATGTATTTTAAGGATCCAGTCTTTGCCCCAGCAAATTATATTTTAAACAGCATCTATACCAGTAGGCACAATGGCTCATAAATTGCCACTTGAATACAAATGACAAGAAAGAGGGGATCTTGGTCAGTCAGATTTATAAGGCCATAAATTTTCACACACACAGAATCAGTCTGGTTGGAAAAGACCTTTAAGATCATCGAGTCCAACCACTAGCTTAACTGTACCACGTCCACCACTGAGCCCTGTCTCCCGGCCCCATGTCTTCATGTCCTTTAAACGTCACCAGTGATAGTGATTCAACCACCTTCCTGGACAGCCTGTCCTAGTGCTTGACAACCCTTACACCATGTGTCTGAACGCGTTTTCCAAATGCTTCTTAAGTACTGTCAGACTTGGTGCCATTACTGCTTCCCTGGGGAGCCTGTTCCCATGCTCCCTCACGCTCTGGGTGAAGAACCCTCTCCTAATGTCCAACCTAAATCTCCCATGGCACACCTTCCTACTATTCCCTTGAGTCACCAGCGAGAAGAGATCAGTGCCTGTGCCTCCTCCCTCCCTTGTGAGGTAGCAGTAAGCTGTGATGAGGTCTCCTCTCAGTCTCCTCCAGGCTGAACAGACCAAGTGACTTTAGCCACTCCTCATATGGCATCCCCTCTAAACCCTTCACCAACTCTGTGGCCCTCCTCTAGACACATTCCAGTAGCTTTGTATCCTTCTTGTATTGTGGCACCCAAAACTGCACACAGTGCTCGAGATGGGGCCACACCAGTGCAGAGTAAAGTGGGACAATCCCCTCCCTTGACCAGCTAGCAATGTTGTGCTTGATGCACCCCAGGATTCAGTGCTGTGCTTGATGCACCCCAGGATTCAGTTGGCCCTCCTGGCTGCCAGGGCACACTGTTGGCTCATGTTCAACTTGCCGTCAACCAGAACCCCCAGATCCCCTTCCGCAGGGCTGCTCTCCAACCTCCAACCGTTTTTGTTATTTTAATGACCTGGACTAATCCCAATACAAGAACTTAGTGCAATATTACACTTCAATTTAAAAACAAACAAAGAAACAAGCCAGCCCCTAACCATTCTCCTTTTGGTCTGCAGTGTCATCAATTTGCCTTTGTGTGTAAGAGTGGGGTTAAGACGTTGTGAGGTGAAAGGTACTCAGTCTTTGGCCTTGCTGCACATCTGGTCTGAGGACAATGAAAGACAGTACAAAACCTTAACTCCTACTTACACTCAGATCAAACATCTGTGTAGATGAGTTAAGGAAGGGGGGGTATTTCTTATGTTTTGAAAGATTTTGTTGGCCAAAATACAATGTGTAATCTTGTGCAGTTAAAGGATGCCATCCAGCTCAACAGAGGTAATATCTCTAAGTCTGCAGATACCTGTTGAGAAGACTTTTTGACAGTGCTGAACTCTGATTTAGTGCAATCATCTTGCCTATTAAGTAGAAGTGGAGAAGAAAAGGAATCTAAACCCCAGCATTTTACCTGTTACAAATTGCAACACTGAGAAGAGAAAGGGAGGATGAGCATAGGCAAAACTGTCTGTATTGCCTCTTCTTTCTCCGCCTTTATTTTTTTTTTTAATGTAAAAACAAACAACGTGTAATTGATTTTAATCCTGCTGAAAACTGGGGAAGATTTCTGAAAAGCACTGCTAAGCAAAACTGGCTTGGGGCAATAATCTCCCTGTATTTAATTTTAAGGGGTATGGTGTGATGCAATGTTTGAAGAGTAAAATGAGACCCCTCCAAGCATTACACGTCACGTACATCAAGTACAGAAATCCTTCAACATGCTGAAGAATATGTCACTGAGCAAAAATCCTCAAGCAGATTTTCCTCTGCATAATAACAGCAAAACTTATTTGTAAACTCATTTTCTGGATCAGCTATTCTGATCCGATTGGTAAGAAGAAATAGAGTTCCATGGATTCTGAATTCAAGACAGAAACAAGAGAAAGCACAGTAAAAGAAGATTAAGAAAGAAAATGGCCAACAAAAGTAAAAGGAAAAATACCATAATCATATCTAATAGCAAAAAACCCAAAGTTCATTTTCATGGAAGTGTAGGTAATTACTAACAGCATTAGTTTCTGGAGTATTCCTCAAAGTGTATTCCTCTGTACTAAATGTAAACCAGAAAAACTCCATCTCTCATTTGCAATCCCCTGTAATCTGGTCTATGATTTTTATTCTGGGCAGGAGAATAGTATATTCATATTACAGTATCTACCAATTTGGCCACTATAAAAATCATAATACAAAATAAGATCAAGCCAGATGTATACATCCCTAGAATTTATTTCCATCTGTATGTACATTTCAATGACACTACTATAGAAAAACATGCAAGAACTTAGACCAATGGCTTGATTTCAACAATTTATGGGTGATTGTACATAGATTAAATTTCCTAATGTTATTTTAGAGCCTCCAGCATACTTACTAGACCATGAAAAATTTGTGAAGTCTAAAATAGCATGAAATGTCTGTGTACTGCAGGAAGTTGGATCCCACTCTTAATGTAACAATCACTTGGCATTATGGACCCATGATCGTATAGACCATCACTGATGTCTTTCAGAGGACCAGGAAAGCAAGGACAAACTCTGCTAGGGCAAATCTGCACTGTGATCGCCCCAGTTACCATTTTGTTTCATATATGTAACATATGTATGGACAAAAGGAGGCTCAGCTGAGACTTTATAGTTCTCTACAACTACCTGAAAGGAGGCTGTAGTGAGGTGGAGGTTGATCTCTTTTCCCAAGTGACAAGCAATAGAGGAAACTGCCTTCAAGCAGTTGAATCAGAGAAGGTTTAAGCTGGACGTTAGGAGAAATTTCGTCACTGAAAAGGTTGTAAAGCCCTGGAACAGGTTGCACAGGGAAGTAGTTGAGTTACCATCCCTGGAAGTATCAAAAAGATGTATAGATGTGGTGCTTAGGTACGTGGTTTAGTAGTGGACTTAGTAGTGTTAGTTTATGTTTGGACTCAATGACCTTAAAGGTCTTTTCCAACTTAAATGACTCTATGATTGTATGAAACAGGTACTTGAAGGACTCATTTTCAGTGGATTTGATATTATTGATTAACTGATATTTAGACTCCTAAGGCACGGCTTCTCACTGTGCAAAATAAGCATAAAAACACTAAAAGCAATTAATTGCATGGTTTTTGTACTATACTTTGAGATGGCCTATCAGCCCTTTATTAATATTAATGAGAAGAATTAGTATCAAAGATCAGGGATCCATGATAGCTAGAAGAACCTGCAAGGACCCTCCAGCTCTCATGCTTTATTATTTTTTAATCAAAGTGGCTGACTTGAAGGCACAAAATTAAAGAACGGAGTCCTTTATGATTCCACAATGATTCAAATTAAAATGATCTATACTTGCATAATTCCAATGAACCATTTTGGGCTAGTTAAAAACAGTTAAAAATTGCATAAATGCATGATTTAAGGGCTGCAGCTTTCTAATCTTAATGAAAGGGCTGTTTTTTGTATATTTCTCAACCTGCACATGTGATCAGAATAAATCCACCACAGAAAAGCAAAGGAGGGAGAATATATTTGACAGCCACATTCTGCTAGAAAGTTATCTTTAGAAAAGATGGGATTTGGGATTATGGGTAATATTTTCTCCTTGTCCAGATAGACAATTAACTTCTTGTAAGTGTATAAAATATACTGTCTTATTTTTATTTTTATTACAATAGGGTTTAAATGTCTCATCCAAGATGGTTCTTCTGGAAGACACTGCCTACACAGTAGTTAGTGATAAACTAAGCTGCTAATAGCTCTTCACAAACGATATGAAAATATAAAAAGACAAGACAGGAATGGAAGGAGAAATTATGTGTAGCCTTCGGTCATCTTGTAGGTGAAGAGCAGAATTGGAGTTGCAACCAAAATACAGTGATATAGTAATATTCAATGGACCATACTGCTTCTCTAAAATTTGTGTTATTGTAATTTGTGTAAATATAGCCAATCAATGAATTTCAGAGAACTTTGTTATGGATATTACTACACTGACTGTATAAAAAAAAGGAGAAAAAATTTCTTAGGTCTAGACTCTTTCTTTTGCATAGCTTTCTTGATGGCTGACAAAAAGTACATAATCTATGTAGCGCTGACATACACCAGGTAAATGAGGCTTCTATATCTGTCTAGCCATTGCAGCTCAGGAATCAGTGTGAGCTGTAAGAACCTCCAAGACTCTAGGAAAATTGTTGAGCCATTACTTTATGCTGAGATCTGTTTTGCTGTGCCAAGGATAAAGGCAATTTCCTGAGCAAGCTTATTTGAGGTTAGAGGTATTTGGACTATTCTGGAATCATGACAGCATGATCATGCCCTTAATGTAGTGAAGTTCTGGCAAACTCTGATTCCTATTTCCTCTTCAGAGTCTTGTCAAACTACACTGATCCTCAGTGCCTTCAACAAATCCTCAAAGAACCACACTATGGATTGTAAGGCATAGTTCAAATATCTACCATCAGCCCATAATCTACGTACCATTGATAGAGTATAATGGATCATTAGAGTACTCTGCC
Organism: Eurystomus glaucurus suahelicus; assembly: GCA_032159205.1. Taxonomy (NCBI): domain Eukaryota; kingdom Metazoa; phylum Chordata; class Aves; order Coraciiformes; family Coraciidae; genus Eurystomus; species Eurystomus glaucurus. The sequence goes on from JAVFHW010075608.1 coordinate 29,581, forward strand.
ACTGTACATTCAGAAGTCCCTGTCCTGATTTGGTGAGGATACAGCTAATTTTCACCAGCCTAAATCCAAGGATCATGAACAGAATAGACTGTAACAGACCCTTCAAACAGTTTACAATCTATCCTATCAATGTGGATTTAGAAAACAGCAGATTTCCACATGCATAGCCTTATGCAGTCTTAAGGAATAGAAGTTACAGTATATGAAAAGCAGGAATATTTTACAATCCTCCTGCTACTAAAAAAAACCACTTTTTTCAGACATGTATCAGATGTCCATGAACTATCAATTTTGTCCCCTTTAGCTATGGCAAGATGTTCTGTAAAGCCTTTCTAATAGCACAACTAAGAGCTCAAGAGTTGCTTTTATGTCAATATATTGTGAATATATGTCAAAATATTGTGAATGGGAGCAATCATCCTGTGCCAGTTCCCCAAACGATCTACTGAACAAAAGGATTAGAATAGTTGAATGGAGCACAAAGCTTCTGTGATTATTTGTACCAAATACAGTGGTCCTTAGTACTTTAGTCCAAAGAACAAGAACAATTTACGTGTAGGTCAACTTTTCCTACCCTTTAGGATTAATTGGAAGAGCTTATTGGTTAACTCAGTCCCTATGGTTCAATCAATATGCTCTCCTAATGAATTTTTATGAGGTTATCTATCTTCATCAGCTGTGAGTTCAGCTTCTCGTTATGATGGTTTAAATTTTGCTTGCTGAAAAAGAGAGAATCATGAGTTTAAGCTTCATCCAGTCTTAAGACCAGCCTAAGTAAGTGCAAACACATCCTGGGGCATCCAGGCAGGAAGCCAAAAATAGCCTCCTGTGATACTGATCACACTGTCCTCTGACACTGGCTACCGAAACATTTGGGATTTATATTAACCTGATAAGCTATTTCGCTCCAGTGGAATTTTGACCTTAGTAATGACCTTGTCTCTAACCAGGTCTGAATTTACCAGTGGGAATTTTTAATGATTCTAATGGACTCCACTTGGGATGGGGGAGAGGGAGAGGGAGAGGCTAACTCAGCTGATATAAAATATTTTCTTCAGTACACAATGGAGTAGCCTCAGTTCAGTTACACAGATTAATGAATTTATGCCAAACAGGGGCATATAAAACACTACAGCCCTCTTCCCAGAAAGATTACAGTTACTTTGTCCCCAATTGATCAGTATTACTGACAGTGTGCTTTCATTGTGTGCATAGTTGCATCTGCAGTAGCAAACCCCTGCAATGCGTTAGACCACAGAAACACAAAATGGCACATAAAAGACACACTAGTTGGTTTTCTTTCTTTTGGTGTTGTGCGTACTTTGGTCCAGCTGGAACTTCTGAATAAGCTTCTGTGATTTGGCTTTCTGAAATTTGCAAAAGAAATTTGCTCTGGGACTGAGACTGTGAATGTCAGATAACAAATTTATATGGCTGGCATATAATGTACGTGGCCCAGAATATAAGGCTTGATAATGGAAAACCTGACAAAATCATAAGTGGTCCTAGTGGGCAATACTATAATACAGTGTTATTATGCCAGGTTTCCAAAAACGTATATTACTCAAGAACTGAAATTACTGTTTGGCAGCCCAGGAGCTTGTAATGCATTGAATAAACTATAGTTTCTGACTAATATTTGCGTGCCTGTCTAAGAATATGTAAATGTGACAGTTTCCCTCCTGGAAAAACTAAAATCCCTAATGAATTGAAGGGCCAAACATGCAAATAAACCTCATGATTCAAGCATGTGTCTCCCATTTAATTTTTCAAAATGTATTTTGCATTTTGATTACGCTACAAAATGCAGCATGGAGGGCAAAACAGGGAGAAAAATAGAAGTGTGTGTACAACATATTTTTCATATCAAACAATGTGATTTACTTTAATCATTCCAGGAGTAACAAATAACTGCAAGTGCATGCTTTGAATGCCTTCCAGGTATATGTCGTCAAGTTCAAAAAAATGTGATGCTGTTTATCCATGCACTTTATAGGCTGCAGGCCTGATTTTTCTCTCAATCACTCCAGCTTTCTTCTGCTATCATTCTAGTTTTGACTTTAGCAGAATTGTACTTGATTTTTACAGATGTAAGTGAGGGTACAATCATGCCTCTGCTGTCGTAGAACTGAACCAGTTCTCTTTGGTTATGTTTATATGATAAAATTCAGTATTGCTTTTTTAGACCCTCGGATACATTCAGCAATGCAAATACTCTCCAAGTAGAAGGAAGTTCACCCATGAAATGCCCCTCAGTGCATCCAGGAGCAATGTACAGAACTTAACATTAAGCTTCCCCAATCTATTACAGGTGTAAGCAGAAAGTATTTGACTGTCACTTGTCCTTCTGAAGGTTAGTGAAAACAAAGGGCTATGGAGTAGTATATCCTCCTTCAAAATTATTTCTAAGGAAAGATAGAAGATGTCCTGACAAATCTCTTGCAAAGGTTTTAGGATACACATCTGCTCAGCCCTCCGGCTCACAATCTCTGGGCTCCTCTTAACAGAGAAAAAAAATCTAGCTGTACCTCATCACTTCAGCTCACTGTTAAACCCACTCATGTAATTTAGTGCAACTTCATTTCTAACTAACACAGCTGGGAAGTGAGTACTTCTGTCACCCACTCTGTAGGAGTAAGCAGAGGGGAATAGTGTGCAGGTTGGGTTATGGTAACATCTCAAGCTGCAATGAAAAGATTTGCCCTCTCAGCATTCACTGGTAATTTGGTAGTCCCCATCATAGTGGCAAAATATTTTCAAAGCAAAGGTACCTTACAGCTACTTTAACTATGGTATCTTTGTCCCAAATAAAGATTAGAACGTTTCAGGTCTTCATATTGCAAGACAAACTGTTGTGAATGAGCTACAGGGTTTTCTATTACTCAACAAATGGCATCTGCTTTCTTCTCCTTTCAGCACTGCTGCTGAAAAATCAAAAGGATCAGTTTTGTTTTGTTTTGGTCCTGGAAGGTGTTTTTGTCTTTATTCAAAAAGTGAACAAACAAAACCACCTCTATTTTTTTTTCTTTTCAATTTTGAAAGGCTAATTTTTTTTTTTTTCAAATACTATTTTCCAGTCAGCTCTAAGGTAATACAAATAATAAGCAAGTGAGACCAAAGAAGGTGATTTTTTTCATAACTGTCAAATAATGACAACATAAAGCAGAGGCAAATATCATCCTAAAATTAATCATACAGAATGGATCACAGCAAATGTCCTCTCTTTCTGCCCAAAAGATGCATTTCATTTTCCTATCTTTATTCACATACAGATTCAGGCAGAGAAAGCTGCCTCCAAAAGCCATTTCTTTAAGATACCACAAAATAGAAAGGTTAATAGTTAACGCTGCTAAGAGTCCCATTATTAAAACTGCTTTGCTATGCAATACCAGGACAAATGGAAAATGAAAATTAGCCTAGACATCTACAACCTCACAAAGGAGATTCAAAGTCTCCAGGGCTGTCATTCCAGCATCTTTACATGATAATCAAGCAGGTTTTGTGTACTTACTGTAGTTAATGCCACGTCTTCCCATTTTCATTTTGTTGCAAGCACAGAAAATATAACCAATAATGTTCATGTTCTTTTTTCTTTGAGGGGAGGAAAGGGGAAAAAAAAGGATTTAATTGACAGATAAAACGGATGTAGAAAGGGTAATTTCATTTTCCATCAGAAGAAGTAAGGTTTTATGTTGGGAATTAAATTAACAGCACATGAAATTGGCTTTTCCTAAGTTCATATTTTTTAAACTTTTTTATAAGAAGAAGGAGAAGAAGAAAGAAAAAGACCCCCAAACCAAGGTAGAGTTGTAAAAAGCCTGACAATGAGCACAGATGATTTCTAAAGACGATAAAACTTCTCCATTGCGTTGTGGTTGTGGGCCTGCTTGCTTTTCAATCACTCCGCATTTTTCTCCTTGTGTGATACTAAAAAGTTATGCTTATAAATGTTTCCTGATTTCTATGTGTGATGTTCCATCTTCTGACTCCAGCTGGTTTCAAGCTGTACTCCCTATCCCACATCTTTTTCCCTCTTTCCTCAGCTTATTCAAGTTGCCTGCAGGTTGTGATTTATCTTTGCTGTTAATACATTTGTATTCACATAATTTTTTGCTTCTGTTTGGGTAGGCAATTCTCTATTGGAATACCAATATGTATGGATTTCCATATTGTCATCACTGACAAAATAGCAACATGGGAGTGAAAAAAAAATCTAAGTGATAAGCAAGAAAAAAATATGCAGAAAAGGGAAAAATGATTTTGAAATCAGAAAATGTGGTGAGTTCCCCCTCCCTCTTTTAATGCATAAAAGTGAACTTAATGAAAAAAACCCCTTGTTAATGTTGTGCTTAGGAGAAACAAAGAGGAAATTTATAAAGAGATCCCTTGATAATTTATCAAGACAAGTGTAAAAATAACTATGAGCCAAGCAATGACAAAAATGCACGCACGCACATAGTTCTTATGTGCCCATATTTTTTTTTTAAATAAAAAAAAAGAAAAAAAACTCTTCATACTTTATAAGAAACAATGATAACTAGCATCATAATTAGCTAAAAGCTGAATGGTTTTGACAATTTTTTGTTTATTTGTGAGTTGAAAACAAATGGTTTCAGGCTCTGTCACACAGTAACAATTTTTTAAAATTATTTTTATTCTTTAAAAATCTGCTATTGTGTTTCAGTTGCAGAATATCCTTTAAAACCAGAAGGTCAAATTTTGTAACACATTCGCTTGGAATTAAATTTATTCTCAAACCCTCAAAGAATTCAAAGGAAATATTATTTTCAGTAGCATCTCAAACCCCAGAATTCCCTGAAGTGAATACCAGCTCTGGGTGCCCAGGATTCTTAGGCAAATTTTTGAGAAGTACACAAGAGGCATTAAAAGCTTAAGTACATATAGCTGGCCATCTAATCTTAAGCAGTCTGATGTATTTCAATAGGTGATAAATCAACATATGTAGGTCTTTGTAGTGAGTTGACCTTGGCTAGTTGCCAAATGCCCATCCAGCTTCTCTCTCCTTCCCCTCCTCAGTGGGACGGGTTAAAAATGGGATGAAAAAGCTTGTGGATCAAGATAAAGAAAGAAGGAACACTTATCAATTACCATCACAAGCAGAAGAGACTGCGTGGGGAAAACTAACTTAATCTACTGACAATTAAAATAGACTTAAGTACTGAGAATCACAGAATCACAGAATTATTAAGGCTAAAATAGACCTCTAAGATCATCAAGTCCAGCCTATGACCCAACACCACGACATCAGCTAGACCATGTCACTGAGTGCTACACCCAATTTTTCCTTAAACACCTCCAGGCACGGTGACTTCACAACCTCCCTGGGCCGGCCAGAAACTAAGGCAAAAAAATTTAAAAATGCTTCTCTCCTTACCACTGCTTTTTCCAGGCCCAACTTCACTCCTTCTCTCCAAGCCTCTCTACCTGCCTCCCTCAAGCACTGCAGGGGGATGGAGATGGTTACAGTCTGTATGCAGCAGTTTCTCACTGTTGCTCCTTCCTTCTCATACTTGTTCCCTGCTCCAGAATGGATCCTTCCCAGATGCTACACTCTCCTTCAGAAATATCCACCTGCTCCTGTGTGGAATCCTCCAAAGGCCTACTGTAAGTATCTGCTCCCGCATGGTCCTGTCCAGCAGGCTGCAGGAGAATCTCTCTGTCCTGGATGTGGCAGGTACAGCCTCCCCGACAAACAAAACAGGTATGCCAGAACAGTTTGCAACAAACTGCATCTCAGGGTGATTAACTGGCATTTCAGGATCTAGACCCTGATGCCTGTTTTGTCTGGGCTTGCCCTCTTCACCAATTAAAATGACCACAGTGCACCCTTGACTAGGGTATCAGTGGAGACCTGCCTAAGAACCATAGAGACGGTTCCTTGCAGAACAGCAGGCCTGGCAGCTGGACCATCCCCTTGGACAGCCCATCCAAGGATGGTTCCATGGACTGAGCGAATCTCCATGGCTTTAGTGACCCTCACTCCCCCTTTTGGTGAGTGATAAGTTTGGGCACTCGTGTGTGAGGTTTCCTTTACTAGTGAGCGCCTATCCATTTTGGTTTGTCTTTCCTCAAAGTTTAGCAATTAATTTGCAGTAGATATATTCCCGATGGACATCTGAACTTGTGTTTTGTCATTAGGAGTTCTGGGCCCATAACCCCCCATTTTGATAGTTGTTGCTGTCTGTTTTGAGGGTGCTTCTGTGACACTGGGGATTGAAGCACCTCCTCCTCCTCCTCGTGCTCTGTTCTTCCTGTTCATTTGGGGTTTTTTTCACTCCCCTCGACCCTTCACTCCTCTGCCCATCTGGCATTTTTGCACTTTATTAGATATTTTTTCCCAGCCTCACTAACAGGTTCAGATGTGCCCTGTGGGTGGGGCTGTTGTGGAACCATCTGGAACTCTCAATGTCTGGCACAAGCAACCCCAGTCTCTCCTCACAGAAGCCACCCTTGGAGCCTTTGGGTGTGTACCTCTACATATGTGTGTGTGCGCATATACATTCATGAGTGATTGTACAAGTAGCATCGTGTGGAGACAGACTGTGGTTTTACGTGATGTGATAGGATCACAAAGGTCATAGGAAAACCTCACAGTTGAGAAGGAAGTACATCTTTCTTCTGCTGAAGTCCATGGCAATATTGCCCTTGATCAGTGTAATGGGGCCATGGTGGAGACTTGGTTAGGGCTGGTAGGTGAGGTTTTCTAGGAATGATTGATGGATACAGATGATATTCATGTTCATTGTGAGGTCTGATCATCAATACTCACTGGCACTAGCCCTTATAAATTCAAAGAACTCTGGACCAAGTCTCTCTGGCAAATATCTTCCAATTAATAAAGCAATAAAATCAGATTTGTCATTGACACAGATGGCTTTTAAGCATATATTTTTAAATTATTTTCTCACTATTCACCTCATCTTACAAATATTTGCCTCCATAATTAGGCCTCTTAAATATACTTATATGAATGTTGACACAACTAAAATAATTAAGTTACTTTTGACATCACTGTAAAATGAAATGCCTTTTATTTAGATGTGATTCAGATAGCCCAGATAACTTGCTAAAGCTCTCAGTTATTGCCAATGGAGAAACCAGACACTTCCAAAGGCCACCAGATTTCCAGGACTTGCTTTTTAGAGTCAGCCTCTGTCTACTGACTGTATGTAGGATGAAGGCATGAGTGTTTATGTACTGGAAGGGAACCAGAGCAGCCAGCAAAGGGTTATAAATAAATCTTATTTGAGGTGTCACAGCACAGAACTTTTCTTCTGTAATCTTCCTTCTACTAATTCAGTGAATGCATCAATGAAGCTAAGAGAGGTAAGTGTAGACAGATTAACACATCAGGACTTCCCCAATGAGAGTTTAAGCAATTCCCTCTCTTCACACTCAGCAGATATTAGCTACTGGCTGGCTCCTACCCATCTCTCCAGGACACTCTTAGCATCTTGACATGTGCAGTAGCTTTTGTTTAGACTTGGTCTAAGCTGAAAACTAAAAAAAAAGTGTTCATGGTTTAATTTATTCCAAGCTCTTTTGGATGTTCTATTGAAGAGCATTTCTATTTCAATATTTAAAGCTATGTGCTTTTTCTCACATTTTCCCCTTCCTAGTTGTTCCTTAGCAAAGTCATAGCTGGGATTCTGTGAACAGATTTAAACATTATCCTGATAACTTCAGTGAGGATGATTCAGTTGCAGATCACTCACTATAAAGAAAGACAACAGGTGGGATTCATCTGCCTTAGCTTAAAAATCTAATTCTGAGGGAATCATCTATTAGAAACAGTGGATGAAACCTGGTACTTCCAAAGAGTAATTGCTCTCACTCCGGGATGACTGTCTGAAATAGACATATATATGAAGAAACTTCTTCTATAAGTATTTCTTTCCAGTGATTTTTAAAAAGAGTCCTTATCATAATTAGTTCAGATATTTACAGAATCAAGGCAGTTGGAAGCAGCCTCTGAGGATGATCTAGTCCAACCCCTCTGCTAAAGCAGGGTCACCCAGAGCAGGTTGCACAGGATCGCATCCAGGCAGGTTTTGAATATCTCCAGAGAAGGAGACTCCACAGCCTTTTTGGTCAGCCTGCTCCAGGGCTTTGTCACCCTCAAAGCAAATAAGTTCTTTATTGATAACTAAGTTTTAGACATCAGTTAGTAGGTGAGCATAGTCTTGATCTGATACACAATTATTACTTGGGGGTTGGGGAGACAAACAAGGCAGGCTGACCTGATTCATCTGCTGCCCTTGTATTCACAGCCCCAATGGGAAAGAAAGAACAGGAATATTTGCCAGGGATCAGGAAGATGTATACAGCTGTCCTTCTCAGCATTGTCTTATGCTTAGATAGGAATAAACAGGATGTGGAACTGCACACTTCTGCTGTGGCATCTGTGCAAAAGATAAAGACTTTGTGTAAATGAGCAGTGTATTAAAAAAAAAAAAAAAAGTAAAAGTGAACAGTTGGAAAGAAAAAATGTAAACGTGAACAATTTGAGAGAATGGAACGAAATCTGATAGAATTTAAGAAATTGCACAGATTTTACCAGGTTTGGTACTCAGGTCACTTTAATTTTGCCCCACCATCTCGGTTTGGGTAAATATTTTATAAGACGAAAATAAAATACCACCAAAATGAAGTGCTATTTTGGGCTTGTACAACTTTTACTGGAGAGAGGATGAGAGAAAGAAGGAGTCACACTAGGCAGAAGTCAATCATATTGCTTAGTTCATTACTGTCTTAAATACAGGTAAATGGATAACGCTGAGAGCATTATGCAACTAGCCTCCATAATGAGAGCTGAATTCCAGATTCTAAGAGCTTCTTTATATACTTATATACATATAAAAAGACATACAAATATATATACCTATATATATATACTTACACATATATTTATGTATATAGTTAAACAAAATATAATTATGCAGATGTAGATTTATATATGTATATTTGTGTGTGTGTATAAATATATATATACACTTATATATTGATATACATACACATAAATAGAACTTTCACTTTTAAATGTCTGGTTTTTTCTCCTGCTTTTCCAGTGCTCCATGCGGGACCTGTCAGGAAAGAGAAAATCTACAATAATAAAATTTACATTAACATTATTTTATTGTGAGAAACAAAAGAACACAAAGAAATATGAACCAGAAGAAAGACAACTAAAAAAAAAGAGAAAGAAAAAAGAGCAAGTATGAGATGGAGGTATGCATTTTAGGGTGACCGCATTCTCAGAGAATAAGAGCTTTATCTTGATTTCAAGCTCTCCTTCTAACAATAAGGGATAGCATCTCAGAAAATAGGACTTCTCTTTTCTTTTGCTGACCTACTGAAAAAAAAATAAAACACAGTACAAAAAAAAATCTCCATTGCTGAGATATTTCCTTTTTCTTACCTTTCTGCTGATAAGAGCTCTCAGTGTTTCTGGATAAGAAGAGATACTTTATTGTCTCCTGAAAAGATATAAGAGAAGAGAGGGGAAAAAACAATGCCTTTTGTTAGAAAGGAAACTAACTGCAATTTGAAGAGCGATTGTAATAGACAGTATTGCTGAAGGCAAACAGAAACTAAAAGTAAGCTCTTTAGAATATTATCCTTCCTTAACATTTTGATAAAGTTCCTTAGAATGAGAGTCACTTTTGCCTCTGCAGCACTTTAATTTCCTATAATCATCTCTGATGGAACAGATGATACACGCAGAGTTACCCCAGGTATTGTTTAAGTGGGGACTGAATTACTTTTATACTATCACTAAATGATTGAAAAAAAAGAAGCAAAACACGTTTTCAGCATTGCTTTGCTTCCATGCTGTAAGCCCAGCATAGCGATGCTCTCTCTAATTCTGTTTAAACTGCATTCCAGAAGTATTCACAAGTCAATTTTTTTAAAGCCATTAAAAAGAATGTACAAGAAACACAGTGTGGAAAGCAGAGGCAATGTTCATTATCAGGCCTGGAAGAAAAGGACATTTTGAAGAGAAAACCCACAAACTAGAGGACTTTGAGGAATTTGCTAGTTATCTTTTCCACTTGGGTGACTTTAGGCTTCACTACCAAATTGAAACACCATTTTCTGAACAATAATACTATACTTTTTTTGACATCACAAAAGAATGCTTTTAAGGCATAAAAAAATGTATTTCCCTTATGTAATCAAAAACAAAACTCTATAAATTATAATGCAATGTACAGTCCAATTCTTCTATTCAATGCATTTAAATGGTATGTGCTGATTAAGCTCTTAGTCATTTATGTTAAATGTCTAATGAAAAGCTCTTTGAATCTGGTTTAACCCATATTAAATGCCCTAGTGGTGCCCCTGGAATTAAAAAAGAAGAAGAAAATTAATCCTATTCTTTGTTCCCTTTATACATTTTAATAAATTATACTGCATCTTCCTAATGCATTTATGTCTCAGACAAAATGCCAAATGGTTTGATCCTTTCAACAAAAAGCCACGGAACAAATTTGCACATTAAAATGTAGAGTGATTCAACAATTCAAGGCATAGTGTTTTTCAGAGGATGATGTGTTTTCTGTGTTTCTTAATAATTCTGCACAATGATTTCTGCTTTGTGTGTAAACAGGCTTTGTTGAAAGTTTGCTGAGTTTATTTTTGTCTTTTCTTTCATTCTGTACATCCTAACAGAACAAATAAAATTTTCAAAATGCAATAGATCCCAGAGTATAATGTTGTGTTGCTACAAGACCTTCCATAAGCTGGCAGCTGACAGGACCATAGATAGCCAAAGTAAATTCAGAATAGTCCAAGTGTCCTTTTCATGTCTAATTTACGTAGAAGCACAGATATTCAGCATTGGAACTGACCTCCTGAGCTTACTTAGTTGCCCTTTCAGGACTAAGATCAAATCATATGGCCAGACAACTCTTAAGAGATGTTTATCAAACCTGTTTTGAAAAATCTTCAAGGATGAGGATTCCAACAACCTCTGTAAGTCACTAGTTTCTTTTTTTTTTTTTTTTTTTATCCTTAAAGAACTAAAATACTTCTAGTAGATTCCCATTAGCAGCTCTGTTATACAAGGTAGTTTCTCTGGTTGCAGAAACAATGTTTCTTCATCTGAAAATGTTCTCCTCTTTTTGGCTCCACAGTTAGCAGACTTCTAAGTACCTTCAACATCTAATACCTTAGCATTGCAAGTTCTCCTGATCCAAAGTTAAAATCCAGTGAAGAGTAAGCTTATAAAAATGAAACACAAGATGGAAATATATGTTAACAGAATTCAAGATATAGGAATTAGAGTGTAACTAATGATTATGTGTGTGTAAAGTGTATAAGGGAAAGAAATACATTGCACTTTAAGTATGCTGTGTTTCATCCCAATTACTAAAAAATTCCTTTAAAAATTCCTAAAACCTGCCTGGAAAAGAAAAAATACATATTTACAGGTTACAACTGAGAGTCTTCAGACTGACTTTTAAACTAAATACACCGTACTATTACAGGATTTCTGTTTATTTATTAAAGGGGAAAGAGTATTTATTTGCTTTGAATCCAGTAGTCATCCAAATTAGAAAGTACTAACATTATTAAATATGACTTCAGGACAAAATCTTTTGGGAAATTAGGAAGTATAGTGAGAGCTAATGTTAGAGAGCAGCTAGATGCTGTGGACTTGAGCTGATTCATGATTCATGGGTGGCTACAGAAGAAGCTGAAGCATTAAGGTCAGTAACTTCTTCCCTGGAGGCAAGATGCTTGTGTTTTACTAGGTTTTCTGGCCTAGGTGTGTCTGAAACTCTGAGTGCTTGATGCTTCTGATTTCTGTGGCTTTAATACAGTCTTGAAGCCACAAAATCTTATTCCCAACCATATAATGTGAACTGTAGTAAGAAAGTCTTCAGAATTTATTTATTGTAATTCCTAATGTTTTTGCTATTGAATCAAGACCTTGAGAGTCCTCAAGCCCTAGAAGACAATAGATCAACAAAATCTTCAGCCTAAACTTTCAGAAGTCTGAGATTCTGGAAGGTTTTCCGGACTTGAAAGCCCTTCACTGAAAAACTGAGCTGCTAGAAGCATAGTGAGAGCTATGGTCTTATTTATACCTGTCTAAATTTCTACTACTGGGATCCCTGAAAGCCTACACCTCCAAGCTCACTGTTGCAAATCTAGGAGCCTGAAAACCTGATAACTTCACATCTGGTAAAAGTAAACCTTGGAAACTCAGTACTTCCACCTTCTTGTCTTCAGAGTCTCCTGGTCCCCCATCTGGTCAGCCACTTCTACAACATCCATAAATTAAATATAAACTTGCTTCTAATGTGCATTACGGCAGCTGTAGAAATCTTAAGAACATGTCATTTCAGAATTCCTGTTTTAAGAGTGCCTGCTTTGTGTGTTTGTTTTAATGAAAGGTTTCTTACCTTGGGAGAATTTTAAAATGTCAAAAATTGCAAAGTTTGAATATAATTCTGGTTTGCTAGTTACTTATACCGACTCCTTATGTTCTAATATTTTAGCTGGTATTGCTTAAAAAGAAGTTGGAAGACCTAACCTGATTGAGGATGAGGAAATGAGGTTGTCAGCAGTGGGAAGTTAGGAAAGTATATGCTGGACCAGCTGTACAGCATTTGTACAGCTGTAAACTGCAGTGCATAAAGGTGCAATGAGTATTTCTTTGGCCTAATAAGAAAAATAGAGAAATTCTCAAGAAATTCAGGGACATTGTTGATAGATATGAATGGGATATAAAAAAAGGCACTCATTGCATAGAAGAGACCTTTTATTGTTCTGTATTTCTGGTGATATAGAATGATGAGAACAGGAATGCTAAAGAATGGATGAAAAAATACAAAGATCTCCCTGTGCTGTACATTCTCCCTTCATCACGAAACCATGCTCCAAACCACTGTCACAGGCAGGTGGCACATCCTGAAGATGAATCATCAGCAGCTCACAAACATCTGCAAAGACCTGGCACAAGCTTTCCCAGTTTGTATTTGCCAGCTCACTAGTCAACAAACAGAACTTAGTGGCAGGTTGGGAGTGCAGGGTCCAGTCACCTGCAGAGGTTTCATATAGAGAAAAAGTGGGCCATATAGTCTGATGCTTTTATAATAGGTTTCCCCACTCCAGATCTGTCTGAATATTCATCCTCAGTCATGCTCTGTACTCTCCCCATGCCATGTTACAATTGCCTTCCATAGGGCATCACTCACCTTTGCATCTGCAGCTGTAAAATAAATGATTTGGGCTGAAGTGTTCTGTTGGGCACAGAACAGATGGTACTAGCCACAGAAAAAACCAGCAACACCTGGTTTCAGATACTCAGGCAGCAAATTCCCTGCCCCCAAAGCCATGGCTCATTATTCAGTCCAGATAATGGACCATTCATACAAACTTCTGCTATTTAAATCTCAGTTTCAGAAATCAACCAGACTCTCCAATTCCCTCTGCAGGCCCAGCTTTGCCTTGGCTACATCTGTCCCCAACTGTTCTCTGGATGGACTTTTCCATACATTTGAAATCCTTTCCTAGTAACAAATACATGCAGCTGTAGCTGTTTCAAGCTGGTTTTTATGTAATAGTCCCAGCAGCTGTTTTCACTTCAGTGGTCTCATGTTGAGCTATTATTTTTTCTAAAAAGTTATTTTCCACTCTCTTATCTTCATTCATTAGACCTGTCACCCTCTGAATTAAGTTTTAAACTTTTCTTTTCTCTTACCTATTATTTGACACCTCTGCATAACATATTGTTTTTACTCTGAAATCCTTTATAGCAGTTGACATGACGTATTTACTAGTTGTATCTAAACTATAGATTGAGGAGCAACTAGAAAATAGAGAATGGCCACAAAACCCCTTTTTTGGCCACCCAGTTTGTAGATGTGATGAGATGTCCCTGTACTGCAAGTTTCCTTGTTATGTCTTGTAGGTCATCATGAGAATTCCAACTCTGTGTGCAGAATAGTGGGAGGTAGTAGTGGATACATATATCTCAGAATTCAGAAAGATAGGTCACATCCATAACTACAAACTAGATCTCTCACAGTTTGAAATCTGGACTGGTATCTTGTTCTGCAGAGGTGTTAGGGACAGTAATGTTCTCTTGACATTACTGAACCTTATAATTTGCTCCTTTTTATTTGCACCCTCAAAATAAACCATCAATAAAAGATGTTTTTCAGGACCCTTAAAAGCAAAAAGAGACGCATTGATTTAATGTCCCAACCCTTCTCACTAGGGCCACCATAAAGGTTTGTGTACCTTTTCTAATCAATGAACTTATGAGGGGCAATCTGCAGTGACATCAGTGTCTGCCTGCCTCTTGAAACACTATCCAATTATACCTCAACTTATGGTCATTTCATCTTCCTCTAGTACATCTGTTTCCACAGAAATAATAAAGAATGTGTATGGCTCCATAGTTAGTAAGGGAACTGCTTTCATGTGCTGTACTATCCAGGCATACTTGAGAAGAATGGTTTTAAAGAATCAGCATTCCTTACACCAAAAACATCCCTGAATTCAATGTAAAGTCTGTGACTCCTTGGTATGTTATATATCCACGTAATGTAATCACAGACCACATGGTGCTGATATCTGGGTGAATGATAGTTCATGGGTCCTCTTCTTTGCTTTCATCTAGACTAGATGACATTAGGGAATTTTCTTGCCCTCATCTGGCAAATTCTTTCAGCAGCAGACCAGCAAACCTTAAGGTCTTCAAGGGCTCAAAAGGCATATGATTATTCTACAGTTTAAGCAAACTGATGCTGAGTGATTTGCCAAATGTCAGACAGAGAACAGTTTATAGGACTCAGGAGAGCTTGCTCCTAGTCTAGAGCTCTACCCATTAATGACACTCCTTTCCTCAACAATTCTTCAAGAAGCCGGTATGATTCATCGACCCCCTGCTGTACAATATAGCTAAGCATGACATCTTGCAGCAAGATTTACTCCTAGGTGTTACATGCTGATCAGAGTTTACAATTAAGGGGACTCTTTTTTTCCTCTGTTTCTCCCCTAAAATGAATTGTTTGATTTTATAGACCTTAATGATTTTCCTTTGCTCTTACTTAGATAATTAAACTCTGAGTTCAGATCATAATGTGCTGCATTAATGATAGCTATTTAATCAAAATGCCCATTTGTTTTCATTGTATTACATTTAGTAAGAGATGTTTCAAAGAATCATATGTTAATTCAGCCTTTTTCTTCTCCTTGGCCTTTTGTTATTTATTGTGTTTCTATATATATAGAAAGACCAGCAAACATTAAAATAATAATGATACACATTTTCCTTTTTAGAGAACAAAGCCATGGTAGGTAAGTCTGTTGGCATTATACTGTTAGAACAGAAATGGCCAACATTTTTGAAAGTTTGTAGTAATCATGCTTAATCCTTCTAGCAGTTCAGATTTTGGATATAATCTTTCACAATATTTTAAAGAAGCTTCTTTTCAGCTATATGTTCTTCATAGACATTGAGAAGTAAAGGTAATTGAAAAAAAATTGTCATGTTTTAGAATCCTGTCTCATAGATTTGTAAAATAATTTCCACGAAAAGCTGGAATATTTTCTAGCACACCACTGATTTTGCTTTCACTATTTCTCATGAAGACTTAATTGCTATCAGATGTTAAGACCAAACTTGTGGAAGTTATGTTATTTTCCATGATACTATAGGATTGTTTTTCCCTCCCTACTTAGGTGTTAGCATTCTTTTCTTTCTATTTTATTTTTTCCCCTCTTACAATGAAGGAGAGCAGCAATTGTAATTAATTTTTCAAATGATGAAACTGAAAATTACGAACCCAATCACGTAGTACACTAAAACCACAAAGAAAATGAATGGCTACCTGTCTTGTGACTTTCTTTTAAAAGACCTCCTTGGCCTTGCCAGAAATTTGGCAGATAATCATCCTTTAACATGACAACTCCATTAATGAATGCCCTGGCTCTTTCACTTGCTGACTCATAGCAGGATGTCTCTTTAATGGCATACCAACTGCATCAGCTCTTTTTTCCTCTGAATGAGGAAATTTCTACAAAATCAGTCTGTGAAACCAGATTAGGACCAACATTGAAGATTCTTGGTAGAAACAAAAGTGGAGGTGGAGTCACTCATTAGGAGCATTTATTTAAGGACCTGAATATTTGGGGAACTCTGCAAGAAAACATGAGTTTGTCAAGAATATAAATTAAGATTGTTACAAATATCTTGGGAAAACTCACTATGATCAAAGAAAAAAACCTTCAGATGAGTACATCACTGTAACTTATTGGTGCAAGATCAATGTAAAAAAAGTGATGTTCAAAGGGAAGTACTAAAATGAAAAATATAATGTTAGTTTAAATGTTTGGACAAGGCTTATTACCTTCCTATGTGTAGTTCCAAACTCAACATGGAAAAAATCCACGAAACACAAAATGAATGAGGGACAGAAGGAGGGAAGAATCATAGAATCATTTAGGTTGGAGAAGACCTTTAAGATCATCAAGTCCAACTCTACAAAATCCACTGCTAGACCATGTCCCTCAGCATCACATCTACGTGACTTTTAAATACATCCAGGGATGGTGATCCAACCACTAGGCACCCTGTTCCTGTGTTTTCAAATCCTTGTGTTGAAGAATGATACAAACAAGGATGCTATTGGCTGTCTTGGCCACCTGGGCACCCTGCTGGCTCATATTTAGCCCTTTCTCAATCAGTACCCCCAGGTTCTTTCTGCTGGGCAGCTTTCCATCCACTCTTCTCCAAAACTGGAGCGCTGCATGGAGTTGTTTTGGCTGAAGTGCCGAACCTGGCACTTCGCCTTGTTGAAGCTCATACAGTTGGCCTTGACCTATTGATCCAGCCTGGCCAGGTCCCTCTATAGAGCCTTTCTGCCCTCAAGCAGATCAACACACCCACTCAACTTCCTGTCTTCTACTAACTTATTCAGGTCACACTCTGTCTCTTTGTGAAGATCATTAATAATGATATTAAACAGGAGAGGCCCCAGTACTGAGCCTTGGGGAACACCACTTGTGGCTGGCTGCCCACTGGGTTTAACTCCACTCACCACCTCTCTCTGGGCCCGGCCATCCAGCCAATGTTTTATCCAGCACAGTCTTCTCCTGTCCAGGCCATGAGCAGCCAGTTTCTACAGGGCAATGCTGTGGGAAACAGTGTTGAAGGCTTTATTGACATTTAGGTAGACAACATCCACAGCAATACCTATCCACTAGGTGGGTCATCTTGTCATAGAAGGAGACCAGGTTTGTCAAACATAACCTGCCTTTCATGAAAGTCATGTGAGGCCTGATTGCTTGGTTGTCCTGTGTGTGCTGTTGTTTAGTGGCACTTAAGGTGATTTGCTCAAGGAAGGAAGGAAGGGCAGAAGGAAGGGCAGAAGGAGGGGCGGAAGTAAGGAAGGGCAGAAGGAAGGAAAGGCGCAAGGAAGGGCAGAAGGATGGGTGCAAGGAAGGGCGAAAGGAAGGGAGGGAAGAACGGTACAAGGAAGGGCGGAAGGAAGGGAGGGAGGAAGGGAGGGAGGGAGGGAGGGAGGAAGGAAGGAAGGAAGCTTTTATCTCTTCTGTATGAATTATGATAGTTAATTGTATATCTATTAGCACCTAAGTGGAAGTCTTTGTGTAAAAAGACAAATGTAGACTACTTAGCTGAAGACGAGGCAATGAACTGTATCTGTGTAGAACATGGAGTATCGAGTCACCGTTGCACCAAGTTTCAGTACTTTTCTCTAAAGTAAATTAGAAAAAAAAATCCTTACTGATTCCTAATGCAAGGAAATGTGAAAATAAATGTGTAGTTGGATTTCTACTAGTGTGAGGAAGAGAAAGCACATTTTCTACTCTTGATTTTGAATATGGTTCAGATGCATATGGCTACACTACTATTCTGCCAATCCTATACTATAGTCTGTTTTTACAGCATCGTAGAATCTAACATAACATTGTTATGACTAGAGAGAGCTGGTTTTATTGTACTTAAAAATAAAATTAATTAAGGAATAAATAAACATGGGCCAGAACACCTTAAGTATATCTTACTTACCCAGGCTTTTACTTGCATTCATTTGAAGATGCACAGCACATAACACCTTAGTTGGGCTTGGATGGTGTGTGGCACAAAGCATTTGAAATGGCTGCATGCTGAAGAAGTGGCTGATTGTAAAACCATGCTGCACATACTGCATGCTGCCATTTATAATTCATGCTGCCGAGAGTTTTCAGTGGCCAAGTTAGGGGCTTTTCATAAATCTTACATCATTTATAAAGCGTAATATGGTAATACAAATACTTAGGGAATGAACAGAACTGTTTGCAAATTAAAAAAATAGCTACACATTTTGATCCAAATTTCAAGATTTGCTAATGTGTTTAGAAAACTGACCATTTCAGTCTTAATCCTATTCAATCCAGTGCCTTGTAATTATGCACAATTAAACAGTCATAATTTATGAAGCAATGGAAGAACATCCAGACTGAAGCTTTGCATCTGGTGTCAGGCTATGGGGACAGGAACAGTGGTGGGAGCGGCCTCTGAAAGCCATCTTGTTACTTGCCAATCTTATTTAAATTTTATTGCTGCCCAAATTGGAAAGATTAGATGGTAATTAGCAGTTTCCCCACCAGTATAGATTCTGCCTCTCCAAACAATCTTTGATAATGATCCCGTCCCTCCTTCCCCACAACTTCAGGGAAATTTCAGAGCCAAATATTAAACAGGCAGTTATGAAATCGTGCTCAACCACCTGTTCTCTTGACCCATGGCCGACCTACTTAACAAAGGAGTGTATATCTTAATTAGACCAGGTGATGCCATAGATTGCCATTCGATAATTAGCACACTCTCCCCTTCTCTCAAGCTTATACAAGGCCCTGTTCATGAAGATGCCTTCTCTGTTATAGGAAGGGATGTCAAAATGAAGCCTTGTCCAAAACTTTGCTAAAATTTGAGTACTATGTTTGAAGAGTGATAAGACAGAGATGAAATAATGAATACGAATGTAAGATCAGCTACAATGTGTCATACCAAAACAGTATCTTGTCTTTGGCCAAAAATAGATGTCCAGTAATGAGTATAAGATCAAGGTTAGTATATATGATATTTTTGTTACTACTTTCTGAGCCTTCAATAATTGCAGCTCAGGGTTTTTTGAGCTGGAGATGGCTTCTACAGATGTAATTATCTTCAATGACCTTGTCCAGTCTTCCCTTGAAACCATACAGACATTCAGATTTGACAAGATCCTGTGGCATGGAGTTCCATGACTTAATTAATGCAGAAAAACTGAATAAAGAGTGATCACTCATTATTTCTCAGAATACAAGAAAGAGAGAAATTATCAGACAAAGGTTAAAAGCAAAAGAACTACTTTTTCAAACAAGGCACAGAGGAAATGGTTGCTACTGTATGTTTTTGAAAATGGAAGTGCCATTGGATTCAAAAATGTATTGATCTAACGGATGCATCTAACCATAACTATTGATTATTGTTGATTTAAATACAACTTTCAGCTCTGGAGGACCAGTCATTATTAGAAGATGGGAGGATTTTCAGCAGGATGAAATATATCCCATTATACACATTTTTGAGTATATGCAAACACTTTATAAATACACTGCTAGACACTTTGAAGACACAATTCAAATGGCTCTTGTTGTCTTATAGAGATTGTAGATATATAATCTAATCAATGCTGAGCTTTCCTCATGTTCTATGGAAGCAGCAAGGGAATAAGGTGACTGTAATTGTAATAAATACAAAGTGAGAAGGACTGTGAGGTAGATATGCAGATTTAGGGTAAAATATTTGTTCTTTACCAACACCTGTGAGAGCCATAATAGTTAAAAATACTTGTTGCCTTGCAGATCCTTTAAACCTTTGAAGAGAAGACAATTAGATTTATATTGGAAATTAGGAGGAAATTCTTCACTCTGAGGGTGGTGAGACACTGGCACAGGTTGCCCAGTGGGGTTGTGGATGCTCCATCCCTGGAGGTGTTCAAGACCAGTTTGGATGGGGCCTTGAGCAACCTGATCTAGTTGAAGATGTCCCTGCCATGGCTGGAGGGTTGTAACTAGATGATCTTCGAGGTCACTTCCAAACCATTCCATGATTCTATGACTCTATGATTAGGGGACAAGACTGTCGGAGGAGTAGTATAGAATAAGAGAGTGAAAGACAGCAAAAAATAATGAAAATGAACTTAGAGGAATGAAAAATAAGCAGAAGGGTTAGACAGGAGAAAGGTCTGAAAGGTCTTCACCAGAATACTGGTGAAGGAAGGAGAGAGATGAAGGACTATTTGAAAAAATGAGTGAGCAGAAAAAGAAGTAGAAAAAGCAATACAGAGGAAAAGATGAGGAAAAAACCCCCCATAAAATATAAATAAGAGCTGGGAGAAAAGAAAGTGAAATATTTGAAAAATGGGATAGAAGGACAAAATGAAAAAATAAGGAAATAAAAAGAAGAAAACAAAACCAAACCAAACTGTGAGAAACCTAATCTAAATTTGAAGTTGATCCTGCTTTGAATGAGGGTTTGGACAAGATGACCTGCAGAAGTCCCATTTAACTTTAATTATGTTTTGCTTCCATTAATCAAAATACCTCCATGTTAAGCTTTAATTAGTTTTGCTTATGGTGATAGTTGTGGATATATTGCTAAAAAAGCATTGTTTTTTTATGTAGTGTACTTTGACATCTACAGCTGGAAGGTTTTATAAAAAGTCGCAGGAATTTCCCTTAATTGCAGTACAAACCATACAAAGACATTACTTTCCTTGAATGAGTGAAGTGTATTCCAAAACAATGTGTTGATATGCAGATCTTGCCATTTCTTTAAGTAGGTTATAAATTAATTGCAATGATTTAAAGAAAACTGTTGGCTTATGAGCTAAAAACCCATTGAAATACTGATCTGAAAGCTTTATTGCCCTCTGCAATCAATGCTACTAATTCTTCAAGTATTTTTACATACACAATTGCAATTTCAAGCCTACAGTCTCAAGTGTGTATTTGGGGACTGCTAATGGAAAAATCAAACATGAGCACTGTTTTCCATTCTGTTCCCTAGCTCCTGGGATTCATTGTGATAAGACAGACTGAGAGACTTTCTTCTTCCCTTACCTATCAGCTCACAGAAGCACACAGGTATTTTTTGCTTTCTTCATTTTGCCAGGAGTTTTGCTTAGTTTCTGCAAACAAAGCAGGTCCCTAAGGAAACAGATGAAAAAGAAAATTGCAAAAAGGACAGCAACCCTTCACAAATACTATTTGTGCTCTAACCTGGTCAAAATACAAACAGAATGCACCAAAATTCCTATATTTCTTTTAGGTATATCTGTAAAAAATAGCTTAAGCAGAATGAATTTCTCATATGAATTTTCTTCTGCCCAGAAATATAGTCCGGAAAAAAAAAAAAAAAAAAAAAGAAAGTGAGAGAGAAAAAAGGTATTTGCACACATACAAATTTACTGGAAAAATAACCAGTGTACTTCTGGAGATCTCCTCAGCCTCATCCTGTCTCTTCTTCCCCACGCAGGAGCAAATGTAGCTGCACAACTCCAGAAAAGAATAGAGGAGGAGTCTGGAGGAAGAACAGAACATCCTCCTCTTGCTCTCCTGCTAAGCTGGAATACAGAATAGAGAAGGCCTGCTCTGCGTGGAGGGGTCTATGGCTACACCTGTTCTACTAAGTTAAGCTTATTATAAGATGTGAAGAAAGATCCAATTCTAAACTCCTCCTCAGATTAAAAGTTAGATCACACTGGTCAGGCCTGCATCATTGTTACTGTGAAGAGCTTTTTACCTGTTGTCTGATTGCCTTGCATTTTTCTTCTGAGCATGAAAGACATACAAGCTTGGAAAAGTATCTGACAGTACAACTAGTCACACAGCGCCATATCCAAACTATTAAATTCTCCTCCCTTTCAAAATGGGGTGTCAGTTGCCTTTTGCAAGTAGTCCTTGGCCAAGTCCTGAGTCATGGTCAAGAATCTTTTGGGAGAGTGCCAATAGTTCAAATCCTTGGTATAGACTGCTGTGGCTATTTCACAGTATAACTGCGTCCTGGTTCGGACAGGGCAGGGTTAATTTGGTGCAGCCGGGCTATTCTATACCATGCTGACATCCTGCCCTGAGGCCAGTTCCGGTTCTGCAGGCAGCTTGCCGGCAGCTCGTGGTGTACGGCTGATCTGCTGGGGTCTGTCTGTTTGTTCATATGGTATTGCTTATTTTTGTACATTGCGGTTCTTACTATTGTTATTGCTGTTGTTACCACGATTGTTTCTTATGTGTCACTGTATTAAACTCTCCTTATCTCAACTCAGAAAGATATTTTAAAACTCTTTTGTTTGTGGGGAGGGGGGCTTGGCGGGGGGGCAGCAGCCACGTGGCTTGGCTGCTGGGACTGAATTACCACAACTTTACTAAACCACTACAGACTGAGTTCCAGTGCTCAAGAAATGCTTCTTGAGTCTGTTAAATTTGCCTGTGTAGACAGACATCCTGAGAAGAGACCATAGCAGTAAATCATCCCAAAACTAAAGATGGGGAGAAGTCCTGAAGCATCATAGTCTCCTTCAGCTGTGTGATCAAGTCCTTCAGGGATGGACTGTTCTCCTCTCATTGTGAATATATTGGCTACTTCTCACAAGCTGTGAGTAAGGCAAGCTTTTTGCAAGGGATCTATAGGTGACCAACTTGTATCACCGATATCAGTGAAGTATAATATTTCTTAATGTTGATGAGATCTATCTTTACTGACTAGGTTTCAGAGTTATTTTGTTTTTCTGTACTGCATATATATAACTTTTAACTGCATATATGTAACTGCATATATATAACATTTAACTGCATATTTTTTAACTGCATATATATAACTTTTCTTGGAACTCTAGCCATACAGTTCTACTTTCCTGACATGCAACTCTCCCGTGTTCCTGAACAATTCATTCATATTCTTCAAACACG
This sequence comes from Eurystomus glaucurus suahelicus, assembly GCA_032159205.1. Classification (NCBI taxonomy): domain Eukaryota; kingdom Metazoa; phylum Chordata; class Aves; order Coraciiformes; family Coraciidae; genus Eurystomus; species Eurystomus glaucurus. The sequence goes on from JAVFHW010075608.1 coordinate 52,576, forward strand.
TGCTGTCATACATCAGAGAGGCTACTCACCACTGACATTCTCTGTGTCCAAAATTAAATGCATCAGTCTTGGACAAAATCACTTACCCCATCTTTATAATCTTTATAATCTTTTTTTTTTCTTTGTTTATTTACTCTTTTATTCAGTTAGAGGACCATTTGCAGTCCTGATTTGCTTTCAATTAATATGAAAGGTTCACCATCATTTCTGATCTCTTTGTCTCTGAGCTCTGTTTTTTTTGTGTGGTCAAAGTAACAGCCTACGAAGCAAAAAACGGACAGTGATACCAATTCCTTGTGGCTAGTATAAAATTGGATTTCTATTACATATCTATACATATTAACACCCTTGGGACCTCAACGAAGGAAATTATGAAATAAAATCCTCACACTTCTTTTGCTCAGAAAGCAAACCTGATGGATCAGGTTTTCATCTGATTTAAATGGACACAATCATAGGCTCATACCAGGTATTATCAGGCAAATTTTAGGTGACAAGTATGAGTCAATGCCATTCTAAACTTTAGATAGGTAGGCTTCACTTTCTAAATTCAAATGCATTTTCTTGCAGAGATGATTTATGGTTATTATCAGAAGAAAATTTACTTCCATGTAAAATGTATATAGAATGGAGCACATAATGAGCAGGAAATTGTCAGTCAGTTAAAATTTCCTGATTTACTCATGGTTCTTCCAGAAAAAAAGAAGCCTGAGGAGCAAGCCATTATAAAAGTGCTGGTTACAGATCATCAGGTCATTGGATTCTTTAATCACTACATGGCCATATATTAAAAAGAACATGACTCCTAAACCACAGTCAAGGAAGTTCCTGGTAAGTAACTAACTGCTGCTGATTTTTCCTACAGCACACAAATGTGTGCCCCGAATGTCTCTAAATTGCCTCTAAAGTTCTCTTGGGACTCTAAAGATGCACAAAAAGTGCTTGACATTTTGGAGAATGGAGGATCAAAGGTAACCCAGTGACATTCTGAAACCTGGCTTTGTTTTTCATGTCAGTGGAACAAAATTTGTCTTCTCTGATAAAGACGTAAGGATTCATTTTAAATGAAGAAATCAGAATGTTTTATTTGATTTCATAGGACTTCTAAATACAGCAACCCTATATTTCCATATTAAAAACTGACACAAATAAAAAGAAATAAACACAATGAAAACCAGTTAACAGAAACTTCTAATCCCTTAAGCATATCTGTATGTTAATAACATACATTCCTGTTGGTCTAACTCCTGAAGTGATAATATTTCAGCATACCTTCATTGAAGGTAGCACAGTTATTGGTTTAAAACGCACAGCAATTTATTTTTATTTGTGTCTCTCAAAGCCTTCTCATCTCTCACAATAAAAACTGGGCTGCAAGAGGCATACTGTGCATGTTCAAGACTGCTATGATCATTTAGTTTGACCCTATATGACACAGTTTTCCTGAAAGGCAAGTATCTGATCATGCTGACTACATTTTATTTACTGAAAAAGTGAAGGGACCACATTTATTTCCCAAGAAGTTGGTCTCAATTGTAAAAAATAAAGAACTATGAGACCTTTAGATGAAAGTTACTGTGGAGAAGCACAGATCATGTATTTAGGAAGAAAAATGTATATAAGACAGGTATAGGTAAAGTTTGTTCAGTGTTTTTCTGACCCTTGCTGCCCACAAAGGCACTAGAAGTACCAGCTAAATGAAGGCTAAGGTGTGAGAGTCAAACACATCATATTAGGAAGCTGCTAGTTTCCTAATGAATCTTCTGCTTCTATAGCAGTGCAAAGAAGATTTATTCTGACTTGAGGCTCATATTATAAGCCTGTTGCCGTTCGAATGAAAGCATAAACCAATAGATTACCTAATCAAGAACAAAGCTTTCTTAAGAAAGTGGAAAGCTTCAGTGAATCATGAAGTCGTTCCACCATTTGTGTCTGAAAACTCAATACCTGTAATCTTTGCTTCACCAAACAATCATAAAGGCCATTTAGCTTTCTATTGCTTTTAAATCCTGAACATTTGCTCTCTGGAAAAACCCATAGTAAGCAGGCATTTGAGTGATACCTTTCACCCAAATTCTCTGCACATTTTCAATGTAAGAATGTGTTTGCAGATACCTGGGCAGCACAACGGACTTCTGAGAAGGCTTTTCAGATGTAGAGAGATTTCCTATTCTGTCCTGTTGAAAAAAAGGTGTGGATTCAAAACTAAACAGGTGTATTATGTTTGCTAGCAATTTAACAGAATCTAGGTGAAAGTCAATTTGATGATCTGAGTCCACTTCTCCATAGTCAGGAGCATTTGTCACAACCCACAACTAGCTCACTGCACAGCTGCCCCTTTTTGGAAGTCCCAGCTTCTAGACAAAGGATTTGGAAACATGGTTAGGTGTAAGAATTTAGTATGTCCATTAATTAAACCTTTAATATTTTATCCTACCTGGTTAAAAAGTATCCCTCTTTCTTTAGACACCTGCTTGACACTGGGACAAAGAAACCCAAACTTAGTTTTCTCCCAGATGCAGCTTTTCTCCTTTTGTCTGCATGATTTTGAAAGCACGGTGGAGTAAATTTATCCAGGACCTCAGATATTTGAAATATATGCTGAATCACTGTTGGTAATTATAGAAATAGAATAACTAGTCTACAATCTCAAGGTAAGCTAGATAAATTAGCTGCATATTCTGATCAGAAATGCAGCTAATGCACTTGGAATTAGTCTATTAAAGCTACTTCAGAAATTCTCCTGATATCACTTCACATTATTTCCCCTTAAATCTCTATCTTTCTAAAGAACATTTCAATATTGGGTCAGATTATGAATATTAAAGGCTCTCCAAAACCCACGCTAATTTTAAACTACAGGCACTGTGAATTGCAAATGACCTGAACCACTTAAGCCTCATAGTGTATGTGACTCATCTGCTTCCAAAAAATCAGGTCATGAAATTTTCTGTGTTCACAACTCAAGTCCCTGAAATACTAAGTCAGTGTTATGATTGCCCACACTTTATTTTCAGACATATTTTTTAAAGAGAATTTATAGCCTGGGAAAGACTTTTTATCAGAGACCCATTGTGCCCCAGATACTGGGGTCTCCTCTTCAAACGCTGGGTAGGGTTTCCTCCACACCACAATACCCCACCTTCAACATAGGTACTGCTGTTCTTCTCTCCTAGGTCACCCATCAAAGTATCTTATTATCGTTTGTGACTAAAGGCCAGTGATTTTCAAGAATTCCTTTGCTGAGATTCAGGATAGATATATCAAACAATACCAGTTGAAGCCTTGGTTCTTCAGAAAAAGTAATTATTCATGAGGATTAAAATAATGAGCGTGAGTCTCATCAACTCTCATCAACTTTTTGTTATCAGAAGACTAGATAACTTGTCTAGTTACATTTATATATACAAGTATCAACAGAAATATGCAAACTTTGACAGAGGCTGACCATAAACCTTCCAAAAATTTCTTTTGTAATCCTACCTCTCTCCATCTTCCTCTTCCTTAAGGAAGAAGATACCGTCACTGTTTTTCATCACAATGCAATAAAAGATTTTGAAGCTCAAATAAAGTTGTAAATAATTTATAAAACAACATAGCAAGACCTGGAGTTTTTGCATAGAGATCTGTTTAATTGCTTAACTGTAATAGATTATAAAAACCACAGAAAACAGAGAAAACACTGGGCATGATGCAATGTTTGATTACCTTTCCTGCTGTGTTTGTTCACAAAATTATGGACTGACACAGAACAGTTAGCAAAACCTGGAGACTGGTTGACCACCCTTATCTGGAACCCCCCCAGACTCTGAGTTTATGAAAAGGTGGATTAATCTAATCTGAAAAGCTTTTTTAGGATCAGTTTTCTTGCACTCTAGAGTTGCCTATTTCTCGCTATAATTTATAAATTATAAAGTTGTTTGCCCAGACTGGAAGCCAAGTACCCACACAGCTGCTCCCTTATTCCCCGCAGGGAAAAAACAAGGAGAAAGAGCGGGAAAACCCATGGGTCAAGAGAACAGTAGGGAGATCACTTACCAATTACTGTCGCAGACAAAACAGACTCAGCTTAAGGGAATTAACATAATTTGTTGCCAGTTAATATAAATATTTAATTACTGATTTGGGTATTGGGAAACAAAAACAACCAAAAAAAAGAGGAAGAAACATGAAAACACTTAGGAAAAACATTTTTCTGCCTCCTTTCCCAGACTCAACTACACTCTTTCCCATCAGACTTCTCTCCTTCTCTCTTGTCATCGCAGGTGGTTACATTACTTCCCCTCAGAAAGGACACAAGTGGTGCAGGGTGGTGATTAATCTGTAGCAATTTCTTTCTACTGGTCTTTCCTCCTTATGATTTTCCTCTGCTCCAGGATGAGTCCTCCAAGAGCTACAGGACATATCAGCTCCACCATGGAACACCTCCTCCTCCTCCTCCTCCTCCTCCTCTGACCTCGGTGTTCCCTCTGCTGTTTCTCACTCTTTCCCTTTCCTCCTCTGTCTGTGTTCATTTTACACCTTTTCTTAAATACACTTTCACCGAAGCACCACAAACTTGGCTGATGTCTCCAGCTGTTGCCTGCATTGGGTACACTGTGGAGCTGGTTAGAAAGGCCTGTGCCCATCACAAGGCAACACTTGACCTCCTCTCACAGAGACAAACCCTGCAACCCCTTTGCTGTGAAAACCTTGCCCCATATGGCCAATACAAAAGGAAGCCTATGTAGTGAAAAGAAAGACAGAAAAAAGCTTCCTGATACTTAAATCTTTCGCTTTACCAGCTGCAGCTCTTTACAGGATAAAGCGCTTTCTGGTACCTATGGGTACACGGACAATCAGCAGGGCTAAATGAATTCCCTGAATGAGCTGTTCTTGTAAATGATCCTTAAATCTTTTCAATAAAAATGAATTCAGATAGAGGAGATGACTGTTTTATGGTTGAGAGTACATAGTGGATAGTTACCTCTGGAATAGGACTATAGGACTTTTGCTGGGATCATAACACGTAGAGCACAGACTTTTTCTCTGCAGCTGTAAACATTTTGCATAAGTTTTAATTAACCCTTTCTTTGTTTGACCAGCTCAACAAACAAAAGGTTATAAGTCTATTAAAATTAGTTGGCCTTTTGCATGGCAGCATCGTTCCTAAGATCTCCATTAACATTTAAATGAGCAAAGGTCAACTGCACACATTATTGCTCAGTTGTACAAAGCCAGCCAAATGATCAGGTAAAAAATACAGTACTGCAATAAAAACAAGAGTTAGGAAGCACACTTGGAGTGTATGTTGCCTAACCCATTTTAAAGAAGGGTGTAGAAGCAAGAAGAAAAATTACTTCTGAATTCAAATACTTTTTTCAAGTCATTTTATTTGTTTAGTGGCAAATTTCTTCCCTATTTTATCTTTTCATAAGGCCAAAAATCTACTTGGCTTTATACAAACCAGAATCTGAAGTTACTCCAGATTCATGTTGGTCTACACAGAAGCAGAATTTGACCTAACGGCTTTCTAACTTAAATCAGATTACTGACTTGCGTGATGTTAGAGGTTCAGTTTTCCACTTGCCTATTGAACCTGGTGATCAGATTCAATCTCTGGAACAGGAGGTTCCCAAATTCCTTTTGCTGGATGGAGCGTTCTGATTAAAAAGTATTTCATATTTCTTCTTTTTTGAAAAATACTTTTTAACATAACTTTAATGGTATCGTTTGTGTTCAAAGTCAGAGGCAAGATATAAAACTAATGGAATTTCATTTTGACCCAGTGTGATATTATTGTTGCATTACCATGACCTTTCCATACTTTTTTTCATCTGTGGAAATCTGCTGTAAAACACAATATAAGCAGGTATCCTTCAGTTCTGCATGTATGGTGCTGCACATTTGCCTGGGTATCATAGGTGTACATGCTCCAAATCTGCACAATTGAAGCACATAGTCCTAATTTTGGCAAAAGTGGCTTGCGAACAGATGAAAATGAACCACTTAAACTTAAACCAAACAATGTTTAACTCTTTCAGGACCAGGAATGTCAGATGCTTCCCATTTCAATCATATCAGAGTATCTAATAATTTTGTGCTGTGCCCGCACCTCAGGTGAAAGAAAAATGCTATAATTTCTCCATACTGGGGGCCTGGTCTAAGACTTAAATTGCCCAGATGGTTTAGGATTTAACTTTTCTTGAAATTTACATATCTATGTATCTTACCTCAAGTAGTTGATCCACCCAAAACCTTGTTGTGGAACAAGAAATAGCTCCATATATTCTCGTTTCTGGCATGAACATCTGTCCTGTTTAAGTTCCAAGAAAACCAGTGTGAGTCCTGATATAATTAACACAAAATCAGAAAATAGTTTAAGTATGTGATATTTCTAAAAATAATAAAAAATATAATTTAATTTATATATAACAGCAATGTAGGGCCCCATGGAGATGGAGGCCATGTATGTGTACATCTGTGGTAGCTCATAGGAGCCCATCTATGCTTAGCCATTGAAGAGTTCCTCTCCCATACAGCCTTATAACTTCTCTCTCCCTTTTAAGTTCTTCTTTTCACTTTGCTATTTGCACCTCTGAGGTGATAATAACTCAACTATTAAGAAAGCTGGGATGAATTGTGTTTTTGGAAATGTCTAATATCTCCATAAAGAGAGCCTTGATGGTAGCCAAACTATCAGGCCAATAAATTTAACCCAGGTGATCCCATCAAAGGTGTTTATTACTACTACATTTGAGAAAATAATGCTCTTCTAAGAAGGTTTCTTTAGAGCTTTGTTTGCTCAAAGCATGGTGCTCAGTGATGCTGTGATTCAAGAATCAGATTCTTAATAATGTTTGAAATGCTAATAAAGCAATATGTAGTGGAGCCATTTCTATTTCAAAGGGTGCATTAGCCACCCATGATTTTCCTAGATGCAACTTATTTTAATAAATAAAATTACTTTTATTGTGTTGCTTATAATCACAATAGAAAGATAATATAGTTACATTTAGACACAATTGCATGCAATCCTTTATCAAAGCATCCATTTGACAGTACATTCAAATTTGCATTTATCAAAGTCATGTTTTATTTATTTCCTTCTCTGATTGGAGAAGTGTGTCAAAAGACTTGGTCTCAAAATATGTATTAAAATGAAATTTTTTACAAATATTTATGAACACGGCTTTGGGATTCTGTTCTAGCCATATTCAAATAAGGCCATGTGGTGTACTCATGAGAAAGACATAATTGGAATAGTTGTACAAAATTGCAAATTAAAAGTCCTTTTCCAGCAAGTAACAAATTTCTTTGAAAAATATTGTTTCTCCTGTATGTATGAAATAGCTATTCCATGTTTTCACCATACTAATGACTAATGGCTTCGTGAACAAATGCTTCTTACTTCCAGCCAGGCCTCAGTGTTGGTTGCTTGCAAAAGTCCTCACTGATCTTTAGAAGAATGTGAAAGGGAAATAAATGCAGTAGTGTTGTCTAATGTAGTCACAGGATAAGAAAATACTTACCTTGTGCCTTTAGTTTCCTTCTTGTCTGCCAGCAAATCTACTGCTTGGCTGTGTCTAGCCTCTTGTTTTTGATTTCTGTCCTTCTGGTGGATGAGTCCTCATTGAGACATTTTAGCATGACCTCATGGTCGTCCCAGGTAGCAGTAATGAGAGCGTCTGAGATAGTGATGGAACTGATTTAAACAGGGGGAAATTCTATTAGGCAAGACTTTTAATTGTTTGTTTGTTTGTTTTATTAACAACAAAGGAGCAGGAGAGGGGAACAACCTATCTTCTGCGAGAGATGTGATAAATAGTAGAAGGGCCAGTCAGGTAGTAGCTGACGCATCCCAAGTCCACTCCCTAGCTTACCATTATTCATCTCACTCTGATATATTTTTCTTCTTACGACAAAGCTGGATGTCCCTCTTTCTTAGAGTATCAACTCAGAAATCATCACGATGATCTGGCAAGCAAATGGACTACTTGACAGAGCATTACATTAACCAAGTGTAACTCCATTACCACTTTTCTGACACATGCTTTACAATACATACATTTATTCCACCATATATGCTTTGCTTAGGGTTTTGTTTTGTTGTCAGGATTTTTTTCCCCAAAAGCCAGACAGATTTTACCATGTGTTTTCATGCTCATTAATTTAAAGAAAAGTGTGAATGACTGGTTGTGGAGGTATATGTATGTGTACGAGTGTCCTCATCAAACTTGCTAGCTAAGCTATATCCAAATAAAACAAAATGACAAGCAGGAGTGAAAAGTTCCATTCATTTACTTGTCAGCCTGTGTACAAGACAGAGAAGAATTGCCTCTAATGATGCTTCCTTCCTTGTTAGTATTTAAAAGGGCAAAACCATCATGGAGGTCACTTTTGACAAACGTGTTTATTTTCCATTTTCCACAGCATTTGCTGAGCATCCTGCTCAGTTAGTGATTTCATCTATTTATTTATTTATTATTTTACCAGCACTGCCCCCTCCTCCTCTTAGCCTTTTCCCCCTTTTTCCTTCTTGAAAACTCTAATGACTAGAATCAACTAAAATGTCAACATTTGCAATTCCGGAGCTTCATTTAAGCAATAAAAATAATAATTAAAAGGGTAAAACCTTAGAGAGATTTCTTCATTTTATATGGTTTGCCAGAGATGATACACATTCAAAAAAGCCAGTAAAAGAATTAATTAGAAACAGCTAAAGCTCAACAAGCTATGCAAGTTAATGAAGTAGAGAGGGAAATGTCATCTTTGAGACCCAGAGCTACATTGGCTTGGATAATATATACTCCTGCCTTACTCTCCTAACTAAACCTCTTTTAATCTCTCCTTTAAAAAAATCAATGCTAATGACACTGATTTACCAGGAAATGACAGGCAAATAATACCACAGCAGTTGTTCTTGTTTAATGGTGACTTAGTTCAAGTTGAAGAATGGCAAGAATGTTATTTTGAAGTGTAGGTTTGGTTATTACAACTTACTGTCAACTTTTTATTTTTTTAATTTTTTCCTTTTCTTTTCTTTTATAGCTGATCCTGAATTAGAGGAAACCCTTCCTCCATTCCCAGTAAGCTATGGTAAATATCTTACAGACTTAGATCAGAAAAAATCCATCTTGCCTACTGTCCTTCCTAAGTTTCTCTTGCTTTTTCTCTCCACCTCTCATTTGTTATGCTGAAAGGTAAACGAAGAAGGAGCAAAAATTACTGCATATAAGCATTACTTACCAGCAGATCTTGCTCTCCAGGAGCTATCTATACATGTTCATGTTTGCAGAATAATACATGGCATTGGAGGAGGAATTAATTTATTCTAAAAAATGAGTCAGAAGTGGACAGTAATGAAATCACACAAGACAAAGGAAAGTAAGCATTTTCTCTGAATAAGTATTAAAAAATCCAGAGGAAGAAAAGCATTTAATAAAATGTCCCTTTATTTTGGAAAGTGTTTAATAGTACTGTCCCTTCAGTTAAGGTCTTGCTGTCATCTAAATATTCTTTCCAAATATTTCATATACATTGTCAACTATTGGCAGTATCACGGTGTCTGAAAATCATGTGGTAGTTCTGGAACAATTTTCAGCAGTTCATCTGAACTACCTTTCAGGAGGTCATTGTGAGAATCGTCATGGCTTTTCTATGCTTTCTTCTAATTTTTCCAAATATTTCATTTTTTTTCCTTTCAGAGACCTAAAAAGAGATTGCTGTGTTAAGTATTTAGATATTGATCTTATTTTTAGTCTTTTTTAATTCACTGAAGCCTCCACCTATGCAAAGAAAGCCTACATACCTAGTCATGCAATTGCTGGACATACAACTCGTATGTAGGAAAAATGTACACAGAGTGTGATTCTAAGATGGTGATTTTCTAATGGATAAATAAAATTTCTTTATTCTAAAATTTTTGCTTGCCTTTTAAAATGTTTTTTTTTAAGTTTTAAAAGTTTTTACATGTATACATCTCTATTACATTTGCACAGCCATAAAAGAACATTTTATTGTTAATTTATTTTTATGTTTATATGTGTTATTATGAGAATTTTGTCCTAACTTGATATATTATGGACTTTATGAACCTGATTAAGCTAATCTGCTGGGTATCTAGATGGTTCATATTGCTCCTAATGTCTATACATCTACAAGATCAGTGTTGGAGGAGGAAAACCTTCCTGTAAATGATCATCCATCTAGGCAAAATATGGTAAACTGACTAGAGAAATCATGCACAGACTTATCTCTTAGGGTGTGTGCCAACATCCAGCAGTGCTGTTTAGCACAAGCCTGAGATGGATATCAACTTTGAAACCCTCTGATCCAAAAAATTCTTTGTCTCAGGTGAGATAAATGTAGAGAGTGTACAATAGTGTTTACAGCCTCTTTTGCAGCACTGTGGGTAGTAACATATAAATAGATTGGATATTCATTACTATTTTTAAAGGTATCTAAGAACCTTAGCTCAAAGGTGCCATATTCATGCAAAGCTTTATTACTGCTATCACACAGGAGAGCCATGAGGACTAATTAATTAATGTTTGTAGAGGGTCTTGCAAATGCGAAGTGCAATGTGAATATAGATCATTATTATTTATTATCCTAAAAGATATAAAGATATATGGGAAAGCCTGAGCTCCTTTTAAGTTGCACTTCTATTGCATCAAAGTGGGTGTAAAACTGCCTTAAGGCACCTGCTAAGGATTCAAAAGCAACAAGAATGATCAAATGTCTAAGAAGCATGATTAGTGAGGAGAGAGCAATGTTTATGCTAAAGAAAAGACTGATGTGGAACCTGATAAAAACTTTCAAATACTTTAAATATGCAAACAGGAAGCAAATAATCTACTCTCTTTATACCCACTAGATATGGCCAGATATAACAGAAGAAAAAAAGTAGAATGAAAACTAAGAAGGCCTTTTGAAAAGGGAAGACAGTTCGCATTACATTTCTTCTGTGGGGTCAGGGCTTCACTGCTGAAGATTTATAAATGTTACTCATATAATGGGCAAGAATGAGCAATATACTTGCTTTTACCTTTTGAAAAGTTACTGAACAACATGTCTAATTTATCCCTTCCCTGGAAAAATTTTCTGTCATTCTTTGTGTCTGTAGGACCAGAGAAGTCTGAACCATGCTTGGAGGTGAGATTCTAGGGTGGATTAGCATAAGAGAACAAATCAATCCTCTAGCTATTGAACCCAACATCCTTACCTAATTTCAAATGTATGCTGTGTTCCCAAGAGTGATCTCCATTTTCTCATCTGGCCCCATCCTTGTTACTGTAGACAGGAGAAGAAGGAATCTTGTAGATTGGGGTTCTGTTTTTTTGTCCTCTTAGTGAGGCCAGGTTAAACTTGGGCACACCTTAGCTTTGAAGAATTATGTACTTTTCTTGGTTTTTATTAATAGTCATAAAGAACATTTAGAAAGAATGGAAATAAATATTAAAGCTGTAAAAGGTGATCATTTCAGACTCCTGAAGCTTCCAAGAAAACTTACACATATATTTACCTTTTCTTTTTTCCTTCCATGGAATTACTTTGTGAGTCTTAATATAAAGAAGATGACTTTTCCCCAGTTATTCTCAATATCAATGCTCTCTTGGTGTTTTCCTGCCCACCACCCTTTCACACTGTAATTCTTTATGGAAAATATTTAAATTCTGCCTACACATTGTGAATTCAAAAAGATAGTTAAGTTAACAAACAAAACCGTTAACAAACAAAAGCAGCAGTGCTTCTTTTCCCCATATTTGCTGCTCAGCCATTAATTGGGAAAGTGATAAACACTGTTTCAGCAGGATAAAAAACACAAAGGTAAGTGAGGAAATGGGAGGGAACAAACTAGAGTTATTAATATCTTCTTTTTTGAAGATGTATCCGTGTAAGAAGAGGCATTACCTGGATAAGTACACATATACATACACACAGAGTTTTAAACAATTTTCTTCATTTGATGATAAATTGCATTCTATGTTTACCTATATACAATAAGCATATTGACAAACATACCTCTCCCCCCCCAAAAAAAAAAAAATCAATGCTTTTAGGTGAGGTCATGAAGGTGAAAATAAGGCAACAATTTGTGCTCGCAGCCCAGAAAGCCAACCATATCCTGGGCTGCATTAAAAGCTGCATGGTGAGCAGAGGTGATTCTATCCCTCTTCTCTGCTCTGGTGAGAACCGACCTGAAGTAAGATGTCCAGCTCTGGCGCCTTCAACATAAAAACGACATAGACCTTTGGAGCAGGTCCACAGGAGGCCACAATAATGATTGGAGGTGTGGAACACCTGCTGTGAGGACAGATTTAGAGAGTTGAGGTTGTTCAACCTGGAGAAGAGAAGGCTCTTGGGAAGACCTTATTGTAGCCTTTCAATACTTAAAGAGGGCCTGTAAGAAAGGTGGGTGCAAGCATTTTACCTAAGCCTATAATGACAGAAGTAGGGGCAATTGTTTTAAACTGCAAAAGGGTAGAATTAGATTGTGTGTGAGAAAGATGAATGTGGTGAGACACAGGAACAGGTTGTCCATAGAAATCATGGATACCTCATCACTCGTTCATGGATTCTTCATCACTGGAAGAGTTCAAGGTCAGGTTGGATGGGGCTTCGAACAATCTGGTCTTGTGAAAGATGTCCTTGCTTATGGCACAGGGGTTGGACTAGATCTTTATAGGCATCTTCCGACCCAAACCATTCTATGATTCCGTGATTTGGAACAGCAAATTGCTCTTAATGTTCCTGTCCATTTGTTTACTTTCTCCAAAGGCTTCAGCATGAAAGACATACTTGTACCTCTGAGAGGCATAACCTGGATGAAATGCTCAAACTGAAGTTATTCTGGACATAAGACTTCATCAGAAGAATACACTGAAGTGTAGGCTACTGATATAATTTCAAATATTTGGGCAATCAGCATTACTCCCAGGTGCACAGAATGTCCAGTCCCAAAACCAAGAGTAACTATTTTGTTTTGAATGCAAGTGAACATTAGCATGTCTCGAGCTTATTGAAACATTCTGTGCTTTGATAAATAATGTCATAGCCATTACTTTATTACTCATAAGAAATTCTGGGGAAAAAAAAAAAGGCAAAAATAAAAGGTAAACATAATACTTTCATTTACAGATCAGGGGTTTCTTTTATGACAGTGATATATGCATAGCTGAAACCTTCTCTATATTTTTAAATATACCACCATGCCCTTGGTGACAGAAAAAGGAATTAAGACCCTAATTTCTGCTAGGCAGTAAAGCCTAAAGTCCCAGATCCTTTAATATACACCGATATGCCCAGCTCCTACAGAAATCACCGTGTGATCAGCAAGTGATGTAGCTAAATGACCTATCAAGTCTACACAGAGACAACTAATGACAGAAGAGATATTATGCCAAGTTTCTTTATATACAGATTAAAATAGAAATAGGCCTTTTAATTCACCTTGATGTTCCCAGTCCTCAGGAGAAATTCCCTCTGATACTAGTAACTGAGAAAAGAGTGAGGAATAAGGGCACATAAGTTGCAGATAGGTAGATAAATTTGTACTTAGTAGAGAAATGTGGCTAACAGACAGAATTCTACCATGGCAACTTCCACTAGCTTTAAAGAATATCCGCACTGACCACAGGGTGTGGATCACACATCTGCAGTTACATGACATTTCCAAAGGGAGCAAATAGAATGATTATCTGTTAGAAAATGTAACCTCTTGTGATGGTAAGTTTCCCTGTCTCATTCTCTATCCTGATCAAAAGATTTTAGAAACTTTATTTCTTATTAAAGCATCTTTTTACTTGTTCATGATGAAAGAACTAATTTAAACAGGAAAGCTCAAGTACCTTTTTATTTGATACCTACAGGGTCTTAGTTTTTTTTCCTTCTTACTTTCTTGTCTACAGTTCCTTCAAATTAAGTTGTTCCTTGCAGTTAATTTGCTGTGAAAGGTAATCCTCATCTCAAACCACTCTTCTGGCAACATCAGCATTTGATACAGTAAATAAATTTTCAGTTATCTTCATATTCCACCAAGTATGCCAAGTACTGTCCCACCACAAATTGTGATCAAGTATTAAAGACTCCTGAGAACTAAATGATCCAAGCTTAGAAGCTCTGAATCCCATGATAAATTACACAAAAGGGGCACTTGAAGAAATTTGTAACTGATTTTGCCACTCAGAATGCCTCCGTTTCAATTAGAGGTAACCAAGAGGCATGACACTGAAGAGCAAAACTAATACTTTTTGCTGATGTCAAGAAAGGTTGTGGGAGGTGAGGGGATAGAAGCAATTACTTCTATAAAATATATGCAATACAAGTGCCTTTGGCCCTGTTCTGTGTCCTTGAGGAGGAGAACAGCCATTTCTATTTTGTTTCTACCCCACAGCTTCAGCACTGCCTTGAAGAGTGGAGCTCACCCACCGTAGGATAATTTTGGTCCTCAGAAAGCACAGATGGAAAGAGGAACATATTCATTTCACTGCTTGCAGATGAAAATTACTGCTAGCCGGTTTCATGGTCGTCATTTGTATCCAAATATATACATGATGCAAGTCCCTATAACCAAGCCAACCCAAACCAAATTATTTACAATCCCTCTGGGAAACTGCATCAAGAACTTTGGCAACTGCCTGCTAGCTCAGCAGTCTGTTTGCCCAATTTTGTCTGCTCTAACTCCCAAACTTTGGGAACCTCCGACCCACATGCTATCTACCTATGGGCTTCAGTGGGACATCTTCAGTGTGGCCCCTCTGCCACAGCTGCAGCATCTGTTTCCTGTGGGGCACACATATCCTATCCTCCTGCTCTCTCTTTTAGATAGTGCCTACTCAGCTCATCACCCTGTACTTTTTCAGCACAAAAAGACAATTTCTTCCCACTTTAGCAGTCTCAGCTGGGTTATCCGTGTTGGGCAGTGGCGGGTATAAAGGTAGGCTTGCTGCTTGCATTTACAGCTAAAACACTCATATTTTTTTTAACCTCTCCAAGGAAAATGAATAGGCCAGGCAGACGTGACCTGTGTTACAACATATAAAGGATTAGATCATGCTAGTGTAAGTGATTACAGTCACTCTGTAGTCACTAGATCAATGACAATTTACTTCAATGGGAAGTCTTCCTGTGCACATCTGACTAATTTTATGCTAATAGTTTCTTGAATTTCTGCCCCAAATATGTCACAAGTTCAAAACATGAAGGCCATATTTTTATAGGTACAGTGGAGTTATATTTCTGTATTTTATAGGTACTACTCACCAGAGGGCTAGACCTCAGTATAATTGATAATTCCCTCTTCGGGGTTTTAAAACTTGTCCTGGTCATTGGATATGTTGTTCCTTTTTTTATGTGTCACTTAGTCAAAAAGCTTAAATCACCTTTTTACGTCCTGGAAACCTGGAAGTTATAGCAGTTTGCTTCCCTTATCACTAGTTATGAAATCAAGTTGCCAGTCCTTCTTTGAGTGCCTGTATATGCATAAAACCACAAATATTTTGCAGGACTAGAGAATCTTATAACAAGTAAGTGGTCAGTCTCAATGCCATTTTGTGATGAAAAGGCAGAGGATTAGGACGAAAGGTAAGAGGACAGAGATCATCACCACCTGAAGACAGATAGAAGTCTGTATGGTAAGTTCAACCCTTGACAATTGTATTTTACTGTTATTATACACAGCTTTTACTATGAGAGCTCCTGAGAAATTATCTCAGTCTTTCAAAGCTAATAGTAAGGCTTTGCAGAATACAGATTCGGCGCTGGAGAAATCACTTAAGCTGTGTTTAAATATTAACCAGAGAGCATCCACATGAGGAGCATAGAGGGTAAACCAGAGGGGAAGGCTATTTTGAGCAGTGAGTGAAGCTGAGAAATACCTGGAGCACAACTCCAGCTGATAGAGGGCATAATTGAAACTTTTGGTTTTATTACCAATGTTAATACTGACATATTATTTCCTAAATGACTACAAGCAATGAAGTTTTTTAAAATTAACTTTTCATATAAAATAAAATAGCATTTTCCAGAAACTTGTTGCATAGGGTAAAATTCATCTTGCCTTCCTGTGACAGAGAATCTACACAGGAATCTATACACTGGAACATGCAGGAATGTATCAGTTAATGTGTGTACATGAATTTGTGTGTGTGTGTCTTGTTCTATTAAAATTCCAGAGGGCAGGTTTTTCCAAAAGATATATATAAATTTCAGAATGAGTGTTTTCTACCCTTCAGCTTTATAAAAACAAAACTTCCAGAGAAACTTCAATATTATAAAAAAAATTCAGAAAACTATAAACTCAGCCTGGTCCCATTTGCAAAAATACTTAAGAAAATATTTTGGGGAACTTAAAAAATTTGGAGATATGTTTTAATGTTTTCAATTCTTATATGCAGGTCTCAGGATATTCTGGGTACTCCTGGCTGTCAATAAAGGTAACACAGTATGGTCATAGCAGAAAAAGCTGATATAGTGATTATTAGGTCACTATGTTATATTTTAAATTACTGTCTGAGAATAAATACCATTGCAGTTGATACTATAAAATCATTCATCATGTTACTAGCCCCACCAAAATAATATGTAATCTGTGCCTCAGATAGGTGGGCATATCTCAAATCAGATACACAGATTCAATTCTCAACCCTGCCACTAGCTTCCTTAGTGATCTTAAATATGTTGCTCACTCTCACTGCTATAATTCTCCCAGCCAAGAGGTAATAACTCTTTCTTTAAAAAGAATTTTGAAAATACATTCATAAAGATCTGGGTTGTGTTTAGGTCTCTAAGTGATGAGAAGCATGGAGGTGCTTAGATTTTTGGAGAAGATAATTCTGTGAGCAGTGGAATCAGTCCAGCTGTCCCTTCATGGGCTAATCTCTTGCTAAAATCGTTTGGATATTGCCCATGACCAGACTGTCACATTATGTATTTTGGGGTAGGTAATTAAAACCCCAAGTACTTAGGCATGTGGCTAATTCTGAGTACATAAATGGTGCCATTGAAGCCAACATTTCAGTGCCTTTTGGAATTAGAAACTTATTGAACATCTTAAATTAGGGGGAAAAAAGCTCTTTGAAATTCTTCCTTCTCTGCATTTCAGAATCTTCCCCAATGAACCAAGTGTTTTCCTTATCTGAACTCTGTTTGGCTTGTAAAGAAAACTGAAATCTCAGTTTCAATGCATTTGACCTTGATGATAAGTTTGTTGTTAAACTTTGCAAAGCTAACTAGGCTCCTGTGCCTGTGCTATTAAACCTTACGTAAATAGCACAGAGGACATGGAAAGAATAATAACAATTAAAAAAAAAATGTAAAAGCCGTAAGTTGATGGCATGTTTTCCTGAATTTGGGCCATATTCAAGCTTAGATCACTGCCACATGCCACTGTGCCATCCAGTCCCCTACTCACACAACTACTGCAAATGGTATCATTTTGCAACTAATTTACTCCCTTAGTTTTGGCCATTAGTCATTCCCAATATCCTCAATCTGCAGGTAATTTTCCACATTATTAGTTACCCACCTGTCTTATTAAACTGGACTTTCTGAAACCCTGTGTGTCTACATTTTCTGCACCTTTAGATCAAGCAAATAATTGCCTGTACCTGGATGGAAGGATTTAATAGGAAGATTATAGTTTATTTCAAAAGTTAATAACTATAACATCTGGTTTCTCTTTTTAACATTTAAATGATAAATTCAGTGTTTGAGAAGAAAGGAGAAAAAAGTGACAACACAGAAGAATAAGATATTCTTATCATTTGTAGGACAGGTTAAATATAGATGGGCAGAAGGTAGGTTTTACTCTTTCCCACTTAATGTACCACTATCTGGACCCAAAGGGACCAATCTTTATCACATTAAGAGAAAGAAATTCACAGTACCACAACAAGACTTGGCTTCTTTTTCACTAAGAATGCCAAGCGTGCTGTATTATGCAAAAACTTGGGTATCTTCTGCTGGTCTTTATGATAGACTACGGCTGTTCTGAGATGTCTCAACTCATCTCTATTCAGACCTATATAAAACCTTCTGCATGGGAAGAGTTTTAAATATTGCTGGGTGAAACTGGAAACATTATTTTCCAAACCAGTTCAGAAGAGATGGAAACAAAACAAAACAAAACAAACAAATAGAAAAAAAAACAACCAAACAAAGAAACAAGAAAAAAAAACAAAACAGAAAGAGAGACAGAAGAAGGAGGAAGAATAAGAAGAATCTGGGGCCTGGGTGTCTGGACCTGAGTGCTAAGGGCTGTTTTGGCAGCTGTCCATGGGCACAAGTGCTAAACCTATTTTGCATATAAATTGACACACTTAAAAAAGATGCACACATCTTTAGCAGATGCATTTTCCTTGCTAGGCAAATAAAAACATGCTTGTTGCTTAAGTTCACCTGCAATGAAAACAAAATGCCCAAGAGCTATTCAAGAGGAATAACAGACTTGAGCTCCAGCCTGCATGACTCATTAGTCTTTATGGATTCAACATCCAAATCTAAGTGTTGAAGGCCTGTCGGCCCACCCTGGAGGCAAAGTACTTTCAAAAAGAGCTGAGTATCATAGGCACGTTGTGGGCAGTGTAATTAACCTACCCAGGTGAAACTCTCCTTCGGGAGTCATTTACTCTCCGAGTCTTCAAGATTCGCTGAATATGGTAGCAGCAGAAATGGAGGAAGCTGTCCTAGTCCTGTTACTGCATCTAGGGTTAAATATAATGTCCCCTTCTTGTAAGTTGTTTTAGAGGATATAGATTCACCAAATTAAATTGGAAACACCTTGAACTTTCTCAAGAAAACTCTGGTATGGACAAAAAATGCATCTCAAAGAAAGTTGGACATTTTCTTCCTTTCTGAAAATTGGGACGGAATGGTCTGTCTTACAGAAACCTGACCAGAAAAATCAATAAATATGATTCTTTCTTAAACTTACTATGTGGACTCTGCTGTTCTTTAAGTGATACATTTATGACAAAAAAACTTCCTGAATTCCATGCCAGCTGAAAACTTGAAAATAAGCCTGCTCTTGCACCCATCCTGTAGACAGTTTTCTTCATATACTGACATAGAACATATAACTAGAGATAGTAACCACTGAAACCAACAATACCACAGTAATACATACTATAAGATGCATGAGCATCTTCTGGCCCAACTGAAATCTATGACAGAAAACCTGTCAATTTCAGTACTGAGATTTTACCAACTAGCTGTCTTCACTCCGCTTCAGGCATTTCCCCACATGTTAATTTATGGGTAGCTTCAATGTGTTATCAATTGGGAAATAGCTACTTTAGATTTGAACAACTGAATACATAATTTCAGGATGCTGGCATTACATCTCTAGCTCTGTCATTGGAGTGTTTCTGTGCTGATTTTGACTCCCTTCTCAGTTCTCACCTTATTCTATAAAAAGCCTAAACAAGTCTGTCCTATAGTGTTGTTATGACATTATATGAAATCCTGATGTCTTTTCAACCAACAGTAAAATTCTTATTAAACAATATTGTCAGAATGTGATAATCTTTTTACAAGAAAAAAAAAAACATATAATTGATACTGTTATTAATTTATATTTGCATGGTACTCTAATCTGTTTGGACTATTGACTCTATAAACTTTAATGTTTTCCTTTTTGCCTCCCTCTACCATCTCCCCCTGCCCCCTGCTTTCTGTTTTTCTTTCTAGGTAAAGTCTGTGTGTAATTTACTGCAGTAAAAAAAATTCTTAAGCAAGCATCTCCTTTAAAAAAACAAAAGTTCTTGTTTCTTTGTTTTCTTGTTGTTTTTTCTTATCTAATGAAGGATGTGGAAAGACAGAATAATTAAGAAAAGAAGTCTCTTCTTTAGTTAAATGTTTGGTCCTGACAATACAGTTTTGAGTGACTGATTTAGTATGTGCAATGAATGGAATATACCAAAATGGTGAATTCAGACTACTGGGGCTGTCAGTTGAAGTCTTTGAATGTTCAAGTCATATTCATAGCAAGAATGGCATTTTTGGGGACACTAAAACTTATAAATTGGGGAACAGAGTTATGAACATTTACTAGAAATTCCTGGACATGATGCTGATGCTGATGAAATTCCTGGACATGATGCACAACTGATGCTGATTTCTGGCTACATACAAGCTGTAACTGATTGCCCAAAAACTGAACAAAAATGGTTTTCCTGCAAATTCCTATTTACTTTTTCATGAAAGAGTGTGTAAAAGGTGTAAAAGGTCAAGGCTGAAGTTTCCAGAAGTACCAAACACCACAGAATTCATCTGAAAAATGTTTCAGTTACAGGATGCTGTCCTCAGTCCCAAAATGTGTGATAAAAAAGCAAATCCTACATATAAATCTTCAAAACAATGATGAAACCTCCTCATTGTTTGTTCTGATTTCTATGATACTGTATTGCACGCACTCATGCCTTTTAGAAAGAAATGCTCAGTGTGAAAGCTTTTCCATGACTTTATACAATAACGGAAAGCAGCTAAAATTAAACAAAAAATGCCGTGTGGACGATGACATCGGGAAATCCAATTAACATTACATTAGGCTGAGATTATCCATCATAGGCAATTAGGGAAGGGCTTTGAACAGTACCTTTCCTCTCTGATGCTTTCAAACCTTTCAGTGTTAATATTCCAATAAAAATGCTATTTTTCCCCACAGGTTCCACAAAGAATGAATTTTTGATTACTCAATATGGTTGATCAGACTGAGGCTATTAGAGCTGGTTTTTTGCTCTCCAAACTTCAGCCATTTATTTCCCTCTCCTTCGCCTCCAAGAAGTTCAACAAACACTGCATTTACTCCCCCACCCTGCAAATGGCAAAAGAAAGTTACCTTTTATTTATGAGTGATCATTTTTTCCTGTCTGTATTTTGACAAATAACATGGCAGAAAATGATTAAGGGTCTCATTTTACAATGTGACTTGTATGTTATTTATTGTCAAAATAAAAGTCACTTTGTGAATTGAAGTTTTTAATCATTTTTCGCCTCCTTCAGGAAATGGTTTTGTCAAAAAGTGATGATATTTGAGAGTGCTGGTTTTTTTAATGACAGGTGTGATCCTTTTAAGGACTTTATCACTAATTATTTCACTATAATTATATGGATAAGCTATCACTTATTTATTTTCCATATAAACAGTCTTTTCTTCTCTGATATTGTTATTATGAATTTGCAGTGTTCTGACCAACTCCCACATAAAAGATGTTCAAACTTTTTGGAAAATATCTTCCCTTTCTTCTTTCAGGAACATTGTGCTGCTTTTGGCTGGGATAAAGTGAATTTTCTTCATAGTATCTGGTGTGGGGTTATTTTTTTTATTTGTGCTATTTTTTTATTTGTGCTGAAAGAAGTGTTGACAACTCAGGAGTGTTTTCATTACTGCTGACCCGTGCCTACATAGGGTCAAGGCCTTTTCTCCTCCTCACACCACCCAGCAGTGAGTGGACTAGGGGTGCGCAAGAAGGTGGGAGGAGACACAGCTGGGACAGCTGAACCCAGCTGACCAAAGGGATATTCCAGGCCATATGATGTCATGCTTAAAAATATAAAGCTGGGGAAAGAAAAAGGAATGGGAAGAACATTCAGAGTTACGTTTGTCTTCCCAAGTAAACATTATGTGTGACAAATCCCTGCTTTCCTGGAGATGGCTGGACACCTGCCTGCTGATGGGAAGTGGTGAATGAATTCCTTGTTTTGCTTTTCTTGTGTGCATGGCTTTTGCTCTATCTATTAAACCATCTTTATCTCAACCTATGAGTTTTCTCACTTTTTCTCTTTCAGTTCGCTCCCCCATCCCATTAGTGGGCAGTGTGTGAGCAGCAGCATGGGGCTTAGTTTCCAGCTGGGGTTAAACAGCAACAAACACATTATACTAAATACTCAATTCAATTTAGAAAGAAATGTCATGAATAGTCTAATTTCTTTGTACATCAGACCACAAAACACTTCTGTTCTCAAACCTCCTATTGCAAATCACCATTTCTTTGTCCCAGGTTTGCATATGCATGGGAATTATACATTTATCATCTCCTTGTTACATTCCACCTAACTTCAGTCACTTTCTAGGAAGTTAAAAGTAAATTTTATCAGTCTTCTCCTGTATTAAATAAAGACAGACATGGACTTCAAGAAGATGATCCAGAACTTATCTGGCTGTCAGATTTGTTTGGTCATTGAATGCACAGTTCTCCATCTGCTGACTGAAAAAATATAGATGAACAGTCCTTTCTATCAAAAAGTGCTAAATGCTCACATACAAGTGTATAACTTTGTTAGATACACCTACATGCGCTCTTCAGTGTTTCTTAGACACATATTCCAGAAAACTTTGGAAATGCCCAGTAATTCATCACTGGGGAATCACTGGTGGATACTAGGGAAGTGCTGTGGTCACTTTGTAATTACAGTAAATGAGGCCAAATATGTCACTAACATAATGAGGAGTCAAGAAAAAGTCCTGTATCTCAGCCTTATCCAGGTACCTATAAGCTACCTCTGTGAGAGAAAGAGTCGGAGCTAAAGAGATTGTCTGGTTATGCTTTGTATTGCTCTTGTTTAATACTTAAGATCCATGTATTTTTAAGGCAAGTTACTGCAGAGGGAAATCGTATCAGAAGTGATTCTTGCCGTACACATGCAGGCGTTGCTACAGGGGTTGAGAATGGCCCCTAACACAGAAAGCAACCAGCAGCAGTTGTTCTAACAGGAGTCATGAGAATCAGCAGTCGCTGAAGGGACAATTTCACTTAAATAGGAGTCCTAAAACCAAAATTTTCTTATTCCCCATCCTTTAAACTCCCACCTGATATTGTTTCCAAAGAAAGGATTTGCAAATGGAAAAAATGGTGTATTAGTGACAAGGAGAGGACTCAGAGCTCTTGATTCTAAGATGAGAATTAACTGCAATAATCACAATGCAAACTCTTTCCAACTTGCTGCACATCTTATTTTTCCCAGTCATTGAGATACATGTCTTAGCTGAGGAAAAAGCTGAGTTAAGGTGATGTTCTAAAATTACCATCTTGCTGATGTTCCTAATCAAGGCAAATTGTTTGGATTATTCAGGGAGTAGGCTGGTGATGATAGTACCACATTGCATCTTTTGCACTAATTATTTCTAACTGGTCACTAATCGGACTTCAACCTTATCTTATCTAACCTTATCCTATTTTAACATTCAGGCTGCAGTAGCTACAGACATAATTTCCCTCCTCGGTTCTGGGCAGCTCTTACTTGCTTCAGCTCGTGATCATGTCAGCCTCAAGAGGAAAGAGGTACATGTGTAGGTCACAGAGATCAGAAAAGAAGGAATTTAGGCAGCAAAACCCTGATGAAAAACATCTAAGGAGGGACAATTTGAAATTGCCATGTGGGAGTCTGAACACAAGTGTGTTAACTAGCAGCTCACAAGCTTTGCCTACTTCTGTGCTCCTGCTCCAGTTTGACAGGATTGGCACAAGGAAGCTCTCAAAACTGTCAAACTTGCACATTTGATGAGTCCAGGTTCTTTTCAACCCCTATGGCAACATCCTTTTTTCATGCAGTAAAAGCTTGTTAACTGTTCACAAACATAGTACCGCTTCAAAGCTCCCTGTTCTGTTTCCACTGCTGATTTCTGTATTTT
This sequence comes from Eurystomus glaucurus suahelicus, assembly GCA_032159205.1. NCBI lineage: Eukaryota > Metazoa > Chordata > Aves > Coraciiformes > Coraciidae > Eurystomus > Eurystomus glaucurus. The sequence goes on from JAVFHW010075608.1 coordinate 76,190, forward strand.
CCTAGTTACTCAGCATCAAACCCAGAAAATCCTGGACTGCTGGACTCCTGAGGCTTTCTTTATTTTTTTTCCTCCTTTTTTTTTTTCCCTTTCCTTTTTCTTGTCTTTTCTTTTTTTCTCCCCCCTCCCCTCAAGTTCTGAAGCTTAGCATTTCTCCTCTGTCATTCTGCTTTCTGAGAACAAAAGCAAAATGAATGACTGTTTAACTAGATCTAACACACAGCAAGCAAATCAAGTAAGGAAATAGACAGTTAAAGATCTTCTTTGTGAGTCTGTGGAACTCAAATAATATTGATTTAATAAAGCCCATCAGCAGCTTGGTGAGACAGTACATAATGAAATAGAGCACCAGCTGAGTACGATTCTCTACAGAAACACAGGCTGTGAGAGCACAGCATAGGTGTCACCAGCTCTGTAAGACATTTACACACATAATGCAGAACATGAGAAAATATACATGTACATAGTATGAACTGAAACTACGCTGTGTGCCAGTGTGGACATGGTGTAATAACAGATTCCTATGTTTTTTTTTCAAGTCATCCAATCTGATGCAATTTGATCTGACCAGTCATTGTGCCTTGCTTTTGGTCCCTGAGCCACAAAACTTTGCACAGAAACTTATGGGACTGCTGGGGTAATAATGAAGTATGCAAAGAGTACAACAAAGTACGCAGGAGGAGTCATAAGATAATTTATGTGGCAGCAAAGCAGCTTTGTCCATGGTGGAATTAGTTCACTATATTCACTGCAGTGTCTCTAAGCAGAAGCTCTCTGTTCTGTCCTTTGGCATTACAGAGGGTAATTTTCCATTTGGAGAATATTTGGATTATCTAAGATGGAAAGACATTGCCAGGAGCTGCAAAGTCCAAAGCCAGGAAATAGAGGAGGCAGGTTTTCTGTTTGGTTTTGTTAAAATTTTTGTTATGTATTACTATTTTATTTGCTTTACCTGTACTCAGCCATTTGTTGTGCTGTGACATGGACAAGACTACAGCCTCAGACTTCTGGTAAAACTGGGTTGAGAGGAAACTTGGTGACGAGCTGTGTGAGCTCTTACGCTCTGGACCACAGAGAAGATATTGTCTGTACAGGGAAGATGGCTGAATTTTGAAATTTCCTGCTTGATTCAGGAACATCAAACCTGGCTACAGTGCTGCACACTTGGAATACATGAAGTCTAGGCTTATTTTTCTGCTCTGAGTTTCCAGCTTAAACATATCTTCATTACCCACATATCTTCTCATTTTCGAAAGATAGTACAGAACTTTGTGCAGGATGCTGGATGCTAACAGGAAATATCACCATCTGGGTTTTTGTTTCCAGTTGTGTTGGGTTTTCTTCACTGTTAAGAGATTTGCTATTATCTTAAGGGTTTTTTTCAACTCAAATTATTCTATAATTCTATACCAAAGAAGTCTAAACCTTATTTCATGACTGGGTTTTGATGGTTAAGGATGTACATTTCTATGTACAAAATCCTTCAAAATGCAAGGCCCTATTCTATACATCCCTGTGTGACTTTAAATCTCATGCATATATGCTTACACATGAAACACCGAATATTATTATCTGAGCAGGGGGCATTGGAAGAGCCTTCATGTCATCCATACCAAGTGAGCAAGTATTAAGAAACCACAGAACACTAATTTGAAGTGCTGATGGTAAAACATCATTCCCTACCTGAACAAAGCATGTGAAGGAAATTGTACATAGATCAAAATTCAGGCAGCTTCTGAGTATTCAAACATGATGTACCTGCTGGAGACAACAGTCAAACTACATGAAGAGCACCAGTAGGTACCTGCTTGTCTGAGGACAATAGAGAGGATTGCATTAGGCTGAGATTTTCAGAAGTCTAGTGCTGATATTCAGAGCATGACTATAACTCAGCTTCAAATAATGTGATAAGACAGGCAAAGGTAGAAAACTCTGCTAAACTCTCTGACAAGGGAACAGAAAATCCTCTACAGTTACAGAGACTCTAAGGACTTCTTCTCTCATTTGTAATTAACTTCTTCCATATAAACCCAGTCTGACCTTCTCTGTGCAGTATTGTCCAGACCTTTCATATGTCACACGGTATATGGCTTGGTAGTATAGCTAGTGTCTCAATGTCAGCAAGTGTCTGGGGCCTGGGATCTTTTTATTGTTTTCTTTTTTTTTGCCTCCACTTTAAGTTTTCTGTAGCTAAAAGAAAAGCAATAAGGTTGTCGATGTCAAAAAATGTCTTCAAGTCTTTGCAAGAGCATTAAAGTTTGGGAAAGTATGGTTAAAAGATGGAATAAAGTATAAAATATTAACATTTCTCAGCTCCTATATTGAGAACTTTAAGGCCAGGTGCGGAAAGTGTGTTTTCCCTATTTTGCTGGTGGTGCAAACTGTCTTGGGTTGTCCTTTTAGTTTAAAGGCAAATTAATCACTAAAAAGAATGATTTGAGGTTTTTTTATTTTAATTTTGTTTTGGTTTTAATTATAGATTAAGAGCACTGAAAGGTTTTAGATTTGTTTACTTGTTTCTTTGTTTGATTTTAAAGTGATCAAATGTGATTGAAGGCTCAAAGATTTAAGTATGACTCCAAAACCATTGTCTATATGGAAAACTAGTGTATAGTAAACTAGAGTGTGATTCTACAGATTGCTTCGTACTGAGAACCAAATTCATCCTCTGTAACACTGACATCTCAGTGAGGCATAATAATTTAGCTGTGCTGCTTTATGGTAGCAACAAAGTTTTAACTACCATACTAATGCTCAAAATTAGATCACGTCTCACACCTGAACTAAGTTAGCTGAAGTTTTCAAAGTTTGCTGCCAAACACACAAGCTCATTGCACAGTTTATTCTTTTCCTGGCCTAGAAGTTCAAAACAAGAATTTCAACTTCCTTTACTAAAACATTACTCAGCTGACCACTGCTCATGAAGACACATTTTAGTTGCATGTTTGTGTACATATGTGTTCATACTTACTCATGCTATGCATACATATGCATGTACTGTGTATAAGAACTTGTATATATGGATTTCTACGTTATGCCATTTCCATAGTGTGATGAGAATCTTCCAGGAACTGTGTTTGCTGCATTGGCCAGTTTTTAAAATTAAAATACAACACCTACATGAATCAGAGAAGGTGCTCAAGTGCCTTTCAAGATCCATTCTTTCTGGGACCTTGATGAAATTATCTTTATCCTTATTGAGAAGTGACTAAGACTTCCCCAAGATCCAGTAAGCTTGCTTAATGTCCCATTTCAAATTCACGAAGTCCTCCTTTTCGATATGTAGTTATTAAAAAAAAGAGAAAATAAGTCTTTGTGAAACTCCCCAGATATCTGCACAAGACTTTCAAAGGCATAAGCTTGTTTCAGATGATTGCAAAGAATGCCATGGCTCACAGTGCACACACAGACATTAAAAAAGTAATGTTCAGAATGTCCTACAAGTCATACAAAGATAACTTGAAAAACCCCAGCTTGTCAGTTTTCAAAAGTTCTGCTAAACCCCTGAGACAGAAATTCACATATATGTTAATTTATGCATTTATTTGGCATCTCCCCAGGGGAAAATGAACTAAGAGCTGGACATTTTATTACGTATTTGCACTATACAAAATAGGCAAGTATAAGTGCAGAAGGAGAGGAAAAGTGAATAGTTGTAAGTTGTAAGAGAAGAGATTTTCACTATGCCAAAGTCCTAATACTTTTTTTTAGTTTGTTTTTTTTTTCTTTTCAATTTTTATTCTCTTTACCTCTGCCTTCATTGAGCCCTGGGCTGTGAAATTTGTACTAGATGTTATATAAGCCATGAAAACTTTGAATATAAAAATGTACAACCAGCGCTTCTCAGAAGGGAACAGAAAGTCATCATCTTAAATAAAAATCAAGAATAAGATTTGCACCTCCCAGATTTTCCCAGTAAGTTCAAATGACAGCTAAGGAGCTGGACAGGTGATAAGAGCACTACAGAAAACACAGGAGCATGTGGCTGTGGGTGGGATTACAAAAAGACTTCTCTCTTCTGTGGCTGTTAGTTTGAGCAGTCCTGGGGGTATCAGCTGAGGCAAAACTTTCACTACTCATGTAAAACTATTGAAATAAAAAGAATGTTCTACAACACTTGAGTCCTGTTCCATAAAATACCCCTACATCTGGAGTTAACAATGATCTCTGCTTGTGTTCCTGTCAGCAAACCAAGACAGTGGGTGATCAGTGTGTTCCTCTCTTTTGCATTGATCAAGACATGGCTGGTCAAGTTCAGGGAAACCCATGTAACGTGATGGGAACTTCATATCTATGCTTCTTTTCTGGATCTCCTTCCTGATTACTTCTGTGGCATCCTACACCTGCACTGTGTAATCCCCTTGTTTCACAGTCAGGGGAGGTTTAGACTGGATATTAGGAAGAAATTCTTCACTGAGAGGGTAGTTAGGCACTGGAATGGACTCCCCAGAGAGGTGGTGGAGTCACCGTCCCTGGAGGTGTTTAAAGAACGAATAGATGCAGTGCTTGAGGCTATGGTGTAGTGGTTAGAGAAGATTTGGTGTAGTGGTGTAGTGGTTAGAGTGATGTTGGGAGAAGGTTGGACTTGATGACCCTGGAGGTCCTTTCCAACCATAACAATTCTGTGATTCTGTGATTCTGTGATTCTGTAATATCCCACACTACCACTGGAGACTGAATTAATGTATCCAATCTACAGGAGCCCTAAGAATTTTCATACAATAACTTCTTTAGGTTCTTTCAGAAAAACAAAGCAAAAAATCAACAACTCCAAAACAAAGAAAAAAACCCCAAAATGAACAAAACCCCCCAAACTTACAGGTTTTAATGTTTTGTTTAAGGAGCTATAAAGCAACCTGTACAAGACATCCCTATGTGCTAACAAACTTACTTGCTTTATCTGGACAATTCGCTATCTACAAGTGAGGTCTTGAATTTCCTAAGAAGCCATTCTTCTCTGTCTCTTTTCTGTACATATCCTTGAACTGATCAGCCACATCAGCAGCGTTAGATATGAAATAAGAAGCCTGACCTTTGGAATTGGCTCTCCCGACTGATCAGCTCAGCACTGATGTGCCTGGCACATTTTGACAGCACTGGGAGTTGCACATGGGAATTGCACATGCCTAGATGGAAAAATATTTTAGCGAGAGGAAAATTCTGTAGAGAGGGACATGGTGCAGGGAGAATTTGGCTGAGCAGAGAGCTGCAGTTTGGCTGGTTATTTTCCGACCATCTTGTCATGTATAACATCAGCTTACCTTCAGTATTGAATTGCCTATGCGTTCCCTGAGTTCACAGTTAAGGAAAAGAATGTCCTACAGACATGAAAACAATTAGGATGTGATCTATATGGAGCTTCTGAGCAGCACAACGTCCAGAAGACCAGAAATGTCAGCATACAATAAACTCACACTGTCCCAATCCCTTTGAAAGTAGGATGCAAGTCTGGGCAAAAAATTGTTCCTTAAGAGATAACTTCTTTTTTATCAGGTTTTTGCGTGTCTGAAGTTTACTGAAATTATTTAATTGAGTCCTTGGTACCAATTATGCTTCAGTGCCACAGGGAAGTGATTGTGTCCCTGTACTTGGCACTGGTGAGGCTACAGCTTTGAGTATTGTGTTCAGTTTTCAGCACTGCAGTATAAAAGAGACATTGGGGTGTTGGAGCAGGTCCAGAGAAGAGCAACCAAGCCAGTGAGGAGTCTGGAGAACATGCCCTGTGAGGAGTGGCTGAGAGAACTGGGTCTGTTTAGTTTAGAGAATACTGACGGGAGACCTTATTGCTCTCTACAACTGTCTGAAAGGAGGTTGTAGAGAGGTGGGTGTTGGTCTCTTCTCACAAGTAACTAGTGATAGGACTAGAAGAAATGGCCTCAAGTTGTTCCAGAGGAGATTTAGATTGGATATTAGGAAAAAATTATTTACTGAAAGAGTGATTAAGCAATGGAACAGGCTGCCCAGGAAAGTGGTGGAGTCACCATCCCTGGAGGTGTTCAAAAAACATGTACACATGACACTTCAGGACATGGTCTAGTGATCATGGTTGTGTTGGGTTGACAGTTGGACTTGATGATCTTAGAGGCCTTTTCCAACCTTAATTATTCCATGATTCTATGATTCCTAAGACGTTCTGTTTCATGTGCATTTGTGCCTATTGCACAGCTGTATTTGAGCTTTTTGCCATGGTTTCTTCATCCAAACTACAACTAAAAGCTCTTCTCTATTGCAGCAGCAAAGCTATGAGTTTCAGTGGCTCTGCTG
>JAVFHW010075609.1:0-30186 GCA_032159205.1 Eurystomus glaucurus suahelicus
CCTGGGGCTTTTTAGTCTGGAGAAGAGAAGACTGAGAGGGGATCTAATTAATGTGTCTAAATAGATGAGGGCTGTGTGTCATGAAGAAAGGGGCAACCTCTTTTCACTTGTGCCCAGCAATAGGACAAGGGGCAATGGATACAAGCTAAAGCGCAGGAAGTTGCATCTCAACATGAGGAGGAACTTCTTTCCTGTGAGGGTTCCAGGGCACTGGAATGGGCTCCCCAGAGAGGTTGTGGAGTCTCCTTCTCTGGAGACTTTCAAGACCCGTCTGGATATGCTCCTGTGTAACCTGCCCTAGATTCTATGGTTCTGCTTAGCAGGGGGGTTGAATTTGATGATGTCCAGAGGTCCCTTCCATCCCCTAACATTCTATGATTCTATGATTCTATGATTCTATGATTCTATGATTCTATGATTCTATGTCTGCTTCTTCTGTCTTGTGATGTATGCACTCAACCCCCCCTTAACCAAACTAGCAGTAGTTTGATTAGTTTAGTTTACTTAGCTCCAAAGGAGGTAAAGGCCTGAGCCATAGCCAGGCTAAGAATGCCTCTAGACAACCCATAAAGGAAGAAAGTTGTGGGTAGAAGGAGTCTTGTCCGTACCTCTCCCATTGTATGCAATTTGACTATGAGCCAACCACTTTATCCTGAAAATATGATAGCCTATGTGAGTCTTATTTGAGATCTCTCTGTCAGGCAGCGTGCCTTCATGGCAGTGATCTCCCCTTGAGCTGGGATGCCTCTCAAGGTTGCTCCCCAAAGCAAGACCTCTTACCACCAACAGATCGTTGGATAAGCCCAATTTGAGTTCTCTCGGGACAACAACTGGACTGCATGCCAGGTGACTCTCCCCTTGAGCAGGGACACCTCTCAGTGTTAAGAGATGTTAGTTATTTAGCTCAAAAAACTAAGTTTTCAATAGAATAAATCACTTAGAGTTAGAATGTTGTGTGATTTTTCATGCTGTTTGCTTAGCTTTACTTACTTAACATTAATATTTAGATTTGCTGAAGTCTTAGGCCTCAAACTGTAATTTTTCACCTAAATATACTGAACTTGTAACTGCTTAAGCAAAATGGCCTCCAGAGCCACCACAATCCAGAAAGTAAGGAGACTTCAAGGCTACAAAATGGTTGCTGCAACTTGACAAGATAACGGCCTGTCTGGAGATAGTTGAGGAATTCAATAAGAAATCAGAAGATTTCAGACCAGAATTGTTATTGGACCAAAGGGTGCGTGAAGAGAGTGTGAAGAGTGTGTGAGTAGTGGGTGAAATTACTGTAAAGGGTATAATTGCCCAGGGATTTCTTTGTTTGGGTTCCCAGAAGCACCCAGCTCAAGCTGATCTTGCTGCTGTGCCACTTTATTCAATTACCTTTCTTCGTATTATTTGATGCCTTTTGAAACTGTGTTTCTGGAAGCCTGGAGTTAGAACTTCAGAGCAAACTGACACTGGATGCCTGGACGCAAAGTAAGTGACTGATAGCGTGCTGAATGAATGTCTAACGAAATCCATGCAGCCAATTCCATTAGCCATTAACTGTTGACAGAGTCTGGAACTAAGATTGGATCCAGCTGCACCTAGGCTCCTCTCTAGGAAGGAGGTTAGAAAGCAAGGGGGTTCACTCAACCTCATGACTCAATAGGAGGTTTTTCTTATTCTTTGTATCTCTCCCATGACACATAAATTGCTGATCAAGTCTGGGATTAAGTCTGGTTCAGAAGGGCCTCTTTTACCCTTTTGCATCTCTGGTCTCTGTGAAAATAATTAAAAATCAATGCTATCTCAATTTTCCTTTATATATTTATTTCATGTAGTAATAGAATGACCCTTGCCATCAAATTCTACTAAGTCATGCTTTTCATTACTTTCATTCATGTTAAAATACTTTCGCAAATATCTTTGATGGTATAGGGCAGGTTTCACAGGAACATGTCCAGGTGGGTTTTGAAAGTCTCCAGAGAAGTGGACTCCACAACCTCGCTCAGCAGGCCGTTCCAGTGCTCTGTCACCTTCATAATAAAGAAGTTTCTCCTCATGTTGAGGTGGAACTTCCTGTGTTCCTGTTTGTGCCCATTGTCCTATCACTGGTCACCACTAAAAAGAGACTGGCCCCATTATCTTCCTGACACCCACCCTTCAGATATTTATAAGCATTGATCAGATCCCCTCTCGGCCTTCTCATCTCCAGGCTAAACAGCTCCAGGACTCTCAGATGTTCTTCATAAGAGAAATATTCCAGTCCCTTAATCATCCTTGTAGCCCTCTGTTGGACTCTCTCCAGTAGTTCCCTGTCTCTCTTGAACTTGGGAGCCCAGAACTGCACACAATAGTCCAGATGTGGCATTACCAGGGCAGATTTCATCATTTTGGTACATCGGTTGTAGCTCCTGCTGTAAAAAAAACTATTTGTATTATCAAATAACCTAAATTGCAGTGAAATTAGGTCAAGTACATTTTTGAAATTATATTGCTAGGGATGAGGTTGGCTTTAAAGCCAAAGGTAGTTCCAGCATACTAAAAATACAGCTAATCCCATTTGAAAATAATCTGTTAATGTGTCATGCTCTTTGAAACCCCGTGATGTTTAACATAGCTCAGCAGTATGAAAGAAGTTTCTTCCTTCAAGACACCATCCTACTTTTGTAACTATCCTCTTAGGTTGAGCTATCTGCCTTCCTCATTAGTCCCTCTACATCAACAGTAACATGCAGTATAAATCCTATGTCTAGTATAAATCTATGGAAAATCTATCTACAAAATCTATATAAAATCTATCTACTGTATAAATCTATGTTTATACTAACATAAATCTTAAATCTTCATCTCCTCTGTCCTTCTCTTTATGTGATTGCTTTTACCTGAATAAAGATGTGCAAGGTTGATGTAAATTATTGTGAGTATATAATTACTTTTAAGACATACTGCAGAGTTTTAAGTGCTTCTATGAGCTGTAAACTATAAACTGCAGATTCTAGAATCAGCCGTATAGTATTAATTTATATTAAACTTTCTGTAGATGATGGAACTTTTGAAAGACTTTATTCTACTCTAGGCTCATTTCTGACTGAATAACAGCAACAACTTCCATTTATAGGACATAGTACAGTATTTCAGCAAGACATCTCAAGGTGCTTTACAAGAGATGTATTAATAACACAGCTTGCAGTGCCAAGCTAATGATGGAAAGCAAAGGGAAAAACAAGACAGTTTTCAGGTTTGACTTAAAGCACAATGACATTTGTGGCATATCTTGGCAGAGAGTGTTAAAACAAGGCTTTTAAATACCTGAAACAGCAGCATCCCAATACAATATGTAGCGAGATACTGGCAGAACAAGTACAGCACTTTGATACGACCTACTAGTGAAATGTGTGAGGTCTGAAAGAAAATGATGTGATGTTTTTTTTTCTTTGAGCCTCTGTGATTCTAAGAAGGGCAGCCGAGTCAATAAATGGAAATGAATAAGATCGTTTTATCACATTTTTCCAGGCAGAAGTGGAGTTACACGCTACAGGTCTCCAGTCAGAATCCTATAAACACTATTTTAGTTTTATACAAACATAAAGGATGTGTTTATCTGTGCATGACACAACTAAGTGAGGTAAAGAGATTCTAAAATAACTCCAAAGAAACACATCTACCTTGAACAGTGTATATTCTGGTCTTCTCAATATATGGAATAGTCAGGAATACTTCTTGGACATTTACCTGTTCTTTTACATAAACAGAAAGTGTTTCTGATGCAAATAATTGAGAAGTATTCATCCAGTCCAACTATGTTAATTTACCTAAGATTTCTCTAGCAAAGAAACCCAGACGAGTAAATGTTCAGAAGTGTCTGGCTCTTCCTGTTTTGACTACATTTACTCTATGCAAATACATCAGGTTTATGAGGTACATAAATTTGTGACATTTGATATGATAGCACAGCAGAAAGTTCTGTCTACTATATCTAATCTCAAACCCTGCCCCCAATAGCGGTTAATAACAAATATTCAGATAAATAGTATAATAAATGTTCTACATCTGATGCACCATCTCAGCTTCTGAAGATGGTGGTTCCTAAAAGAAGTGAACATCTAGAGCATAGCATTTAATAACCATTTATAGATTCAGAAATAATAATTCAAAAAACCCCACCATCTCATACATTTTAAACCAAATCATGCTTTTGGCACTCACAATATCTTTGGTGATGTGTTGATTAATTTAATTACAGTTGGGGTGGAAAAAAACAGTATTTTTATTTGCTTTCAGTCTGTCAAATTAAGTGCAATGCAATCTTTTAAGCTATGAGAAACTGGGAATTACCCTTCCTTATGTATTCATAAATGCACTGTTCACAATTGTAGAATTTTTCTAATATATGTCCCCACATCCACCACTTCAAGTGGCTTATTTAGTGTATTCTCAGGTGGCAGGCCTTTGATACATTAATTTATTCTTCTTCCCCTCTTCTGTAACTGTTTTTAGTTCCAGAATATCTTCTATGAATCAAGTGAGAAGACCAGAATATATTTGAATTTCAAGACTTAAGTCCAACATGGAACTATGGAGTGGCAAATCTATGTCTTTCTTGCTCTTTGTGACAATTTATAATACTGTGGAGGATTGACCCCAGCTGGCAGCTAAGCCTCCATCCAGTCACTCACTCATTCTTCCTCAGCAGGGTGGAGAAGAGAATCAAATGGGCAAAACTGAGAAAAAAATCATGGGTCAAGATAAAGACAGTTTAACATATGAAGCAAAGATTCAAACAAAGCAAGATGAGGAATTTATTCTCTAGTTTCCAATAGAGATACAAGCAAAGAAAAATGAGATTTTTATTCCCTAGTTTCCATTAGCAGGCAGATGTCCTGCCACTTCCTAGAAAGCAAGGTCTCAACACATGCAATAGTTGATTGGGAAGACAAATAATATAACCACAAAATACCCCTTCCTCCACTTTTCCTTCAGCTTTTATTGCTGGCCACATTGTGTAGTATGGAATACGCCTTTGGTCAGTTGGGATCAGCTGTTCCAGTTTTGACCCCAGGTTTGAGCGCCCCTGGCCTATTCACTAGGATGGCAGAGTGGGAAAATGTTCAAGCAGAAACAAAACTGAAAAAAAGACATTAAATGCTATGTAGATACTGTTCAGCCACATACAAAACACTGGTGTTTTATCAACACTATTTTAATCAGAAATCCAAAACACAGTACCATACAGTCTTCTATGAAGAAAATAAACTCTATTCCAGCTGGACTCAGCACAAACATTCTTGGGATTATGACTTCTGTTCTACTGTTTTCAGAAGCCTACATAGGATGGCTCTTAAGACTCTTTTCCTGATCTGTGATAATTAAGTAACAACATATCACTGTACATATATGATTATGGTTGCTGGTCCTCTTCAATTCTGATTTGTATAAAAAATACTGAATTGCACGTATCACTGTCTTTCAAGCTTCTGAGGTTCTTCTGAAGATCTTTAGTAACATTTTAGTCTTCACTACTCCAGTTGTATCAGTAAATCTTCTTGCCTGAGTCTTTACTCCCTTTTCTATGTATTCATAAATATGTTAACAACTCCACATTAATTTTGGAGAACTTCACTGTACCTTATCTCCACAATGAAAGTTTCAATTTGTTCCTGCTTTATTTCTACTTTTCAATATTTTTTTTGTTTATTGAAAGACTTTCTCTCTTTTAATTTAACTAACTTGGCACCAAGACAGCTAGTTAATTTTTTTCTTAACAGATCTACATATGCTATGACTGTACATGCACTTACATATTGGCTGCAGCATAACCAGTGTTGTTCTAGGTCATTTTGAAGCCCACCACAGCTTTTAGACAGCTTTATAACCTAGAGTTCATCTCTGTAAGCAGCAGCAGGAAAGGAGAGCAGAGACATTCTTGGTACCATGATCTCTCTCTAGTACTAAGTGTAATTGTGGACATGCTGGCTGGACATAGTCCTCAGAACCCTATACTCTAACTGACTCTGAGCTGGGGAGTTGGACAAGTTGACCTCCAGAGGCTCCTTCCAACCTCAGCCATTATGTGATTTTGTGATATGTTGCCTTCAGAGCAGTAATTTGGCAGGACATAAACCCCCTTGAGTTCCAGCTTATGCTCAGATGTTAGAGGGGCTGGGGGTGGCTAGGTTTAAAGCCTGAATAATGCCCAATCTGACACTATGAGTCCGATATCTCAGATTCACTCAATAGTGTGCTGCATTCCCGTCCAGCCACTATCTATGGACTTATACAATGCCCAGTGAGAAACGGTGCAGCTGATTATGTGGAAAGTGTAATTTATTTAAAGCAACAGAGTACAGGTTCTTTGTGGATTACCGGTGATGAATACACTGTCCGCAAAGTGTATATACATAAATTACCAATACGCTAAGTTAAAAGCAACTCTATAGAGATTTCTAAGTCCTGAAAGAGCTCTCAAGGAGATTCAAATCTTACTCAAAGGCGTCCCTATGGGGCGGTAGAAAGGCTCAGCCCGTCAACTGATCCCAGGAGTCAGAGGTCTGTGGTGGGGTCCTTCCTGACTTGTCCATGATGTTGTCCCCTGACTTGTCCACGATGTTATCTTCCCTGACATCCTCCCTTTCTCAGGCTACTTTTATATTGTTTTTTTACCTTCAAGGTGGAGCTTGAGTGACTCTAGTCATGCATACCTTTATTAGGAATGGTGTAAAATTTTCTCACTTCGGTTTAAAGCTATAAGTTACCTAAAATTCAGAGGGTATGCTCAGTAAGGAGTGGTCTCATCTTGGAGGCGGGTAGCCTTTGGGATGGACATGTGTTTTGGTATTATAATGACATTATAACAAGCAAAGTTCGCACAAGTACGGTAGTTCATCAAAAGATGGCAGACTGTTTGCTCGGGGTAGCAAAAGTGCAGCTTATCAGTTTTCAAAGTATCACTAAGTTCCCATCTCTGCAGCATTATCACAGAGCCTGGCCACGGAATCTTTACTCTGTTCCACCCTCCATGTGGTTTCCAAGGTTGCAGGTTTTGTTGCTTAGGGAACCATCATGGAAGGGATTCCATGCATACCAGCTGTATACCACCCTGGAGGCCTTCTTGATATTACTTTCCTTAATGTGCGAATAATGCCTTATTTTTATATAAGTTTAATTTTTAAGTTACCTCCAGTGATTATCCTACATGATACTGTGCATAAGGTGCTAGGAAATTGAAAGTGTTTCTACATGAAGTAATACAGGTACATTAAGTGGATCATATTTCTTCCTTTGCTTGCCAAATTCTTCAAAGGTGTGTGAGACACAAATTACCTCTGAAAATTTATTCCTCTCCAAATGGGCTATACTTACAAATAAAACCACTAACTCTATTTGTGCTATGGTTTCAGATAGTATATCTTGAAGTCAATTTAACGTTTGGGGTTTTCTTATTGCTCTGTGTTCTGGTTCACGTGCCTTATAGTCTATTTTTTATTCTATTATCTTTTGCATATCCTCTGGCTGACTGTTCCTCAGGTTAGTTAAGGCCTTTTAAAAAAAGTGACATTGTGTTTACTGCATTCCATACTCCTGTGTAAGAGTGCTATGAATGATACACACCATAGGTTCAGTAATTTTAAATCTGATTTATTTTAAAACTAATGTGTGAACAATCTCTGGTTCAGACAATGTTTTTATTTTATTAATTTTATTTTAAAACCATCTCTATTGACATATGTGAGAAAGCTTCTGAGACCTGTTTTTCATAAAGATGAAGCTTAACCTTTAAGGGATGTGATTAATCTACCTTCCCCAATAATAGATATGTACGTTAAAAAAATATTTTAATGTTTCTACTTTATATATATATACATATATACATATCCTATGCCCTCTATGCAATCTGTTTAGTCCCTGTTTCTCTGTGAATTCTTTCGGCTCTTTGTAGAGGTCCTACATCAAGTGTGGCTGAAGAAAATTTTATACCAAAACACTTTTACTTTATGACTTGCCTTGTTATGGCTTAATATTTAATTCTAAAATTTTATTATCTGTAAACTTGATTATATCTGGACTGGTTTTCATTCTGAATGGCTTTATTCTCCTTCTGCAAGACTACATTCCACTGTTCTGTAGAGCTAGAGTTTGTTTCTTTGTTTTTCCATTTGCCTGTGCTTATTTGGATGTTTAGTGACATACCCTTGCTCAGAATCTCTAAGATGCTGAACATAAAATTAGGTATTATTACAGTGTAATTTCATGGGTGAGCCTTGTCCTTTTCACAAAGAAGCTGACTTTGAATATGGTTGTTAGTACACTGAACTTTGAATTAATCTATCTGCTCCTAAGAACTGGATCAAGGTGTGCTTTTCCTCTTGTGAATCATTTAATGGATCACTCTAAGAAGTATGTTTCCCAGATGTTCAGATTCTTTAGCAGTTGTGCTTTCCTCTCTATGCAGGTCAACAGATGAGGCCTTTCTACGGCACAAGAGTAAGAAAAATAAATAATCTGTCCCACATACTTAATAGCCATAATTAAAGCACTGTAACGTTGCAAGATAACTTAGATTATTAAGATGATATTAACCTCTCGTTGACTCTGTTATGTGAAGTTTATCATGCATTCCGAGCCAGTTGTCTTCGTTCCTTCTAACGGCAACAATGATAAAAAGATGTAGCTCCCAAGAATACTTTGTGTTCCTTGCAACGGGAAGATGGATTTTGTGAAGTTCTTACTCTTTCTCTGTTGTATCACAGAGAGTATAGATTAGTAGTTTAGACTTTCTAGTCCTAAATTTTAACCTAAGATTTAAATATATAAATTTAGGAGACAGACGTCTCTTCTCTGTGGAATAAGGCATCCTGTTTTCTCACTACATCTGCATTGATTACAAGAAGTCATTAATAGCTTGCAACAGATGAGACATCAGTCATTCTGGCCACAGTCCAACAATACAATTATCATCATGTTTAACATTAATCAATGGAACTAAATGCAGAGAAACTAGTCACAATCTTAGAGTTAGGTAGTGTGGGGGTTTAGCGAAGCCCTGGCAGGGCTCCGCAGTAGCTGCTGCGTGGCCGGCGCCGCTTCTCCCCGCCCCCTCCCTTCTGCCACAAGCCGTGGACAGAGCAAGAAAGAAAAGGTTTAAAAGTGTCTTTTTGAGTTGAGATAAGGAAGATTTAATATATATTAAAAAAACATGTAATAAGCAGTTGCAGTTAACAAAACAAAAGTAACAGTGAGAAAGGAGCAACACAAAAAAAAATAGTACCAGACAACAGCGACAGACTGAGCCCAGCGAAGCAGTCAAACGGGAACAACCTCCCCCACCGGAACTGATGTCAGCACGGTATAGAATAACCTGGCTCCACCAAAATTAACCCTGTCCTGGCTGAACCAGGACAGGTAGGCATTTAAATATGCAAGGAATCAAATGTTAAAGAAAAGAAAAATCTGGATTTCAGAAACTTGGTAAGCAATACCCAGCAAACACGACAGTATAGCGCAGCTGTATATTAAAAGGCATATGGACCAGCGATTAAAAAAACAAACAAACACACACAAAACCCCACAGATTATACAGTGTCAAATTCTATGTTTGAAGCCCTTATTTAATGTGTTAAAGGATAAATAATTACTACTGTGAAATTAGGGAGAGAAAAACAGGTGATTTAACACAATCTTCACAGAGACTCTGCAGAGGCAAAAGCCTGTGCCCCATGTTGTAAGGAAAAAGAGACACTAAGATGCTATCCTTGAATAAGTGCTAGATGGAGACTGTCAAGGTGCAGCTGTGTTTATAAAAAAAAAGAGACCTAGGTAATCCTGGGGGAAACCAAACTGAATGGGAGCCAGCAATATGTCCCTGCAGTAAGTAAGGCCAACAACATCCCAAGATGCATTAGGAAAATCTCTGCCATCATGTGGAGAAATATGATTCTTCCTCTCTAGTCAACACTGGTGAGACCACCAGTACAGGAAAGACGTTAACAAACTGGAGAGTGTCCAGTGAAGGCTACCAAGACAGGTAGGTGTTGGAGTAAGTGAAATATGAGGGGAGACTGAGGGAAAGGCATCTGTTTAGCCTGAAGAAGAGAAGGGTCAGGGGGAGACTTACTGCTATCTGCAGCTTAATATGTACAATATGTAGGTACATACATATATAATATGTATACTAAGTAGAAGAATGCAAGACAAAAGAAACAATTTGAAACATGGAAAACCTGTGCCATATTTTTTTTTCCCACCATGGGAGTTATCAAACACTAGAACAAGTTGCCCAGAAAGGCTGCAGAATGTCCATCTTTGGAGATATTCAAGACCGAGATGGAGAAGACCATAAGCAGCCTGCTATAAATATGATGTATCTCTACTTTGAGCAAGGAGTTTGTCTAGATGACCTCCAAAAGGTACCTTCAAACCTCAATTTTTTAATGATTCTGTCATACCTGCATAACTGAAGCTGTGATTTCGAGCTAGTAGTTCATTACAAATCTGGATTAGTAGTTTGTGGTTGGACATGGTGAATTTCTTGATCATGTAGGTATCACAGTACATGCACTAACAAATACTGCCATATTGACTTCTTTTATAACACTGACTTCTCTAAAAGGCTCAGCATAGCTGAAAAGAATTCACACTAAGGTATGTGAGAATGTAAATCTCTCCATGTGAGAAATATAAGAAGCCAGTAAATAGAAAGACCAATATTGGAGCATTTAGAAATGTTAATCAGTGGAGAGGAGAAAATAAAGT
Organism: Eurystomus glaucurus suahelicus; assembly: GCA_032159205.1. Classification (NCBI taxonomy): domain Eukaryota; kingdom Metazoa; phylum Chordata; class Aves; order Coraciiformes; family Coraciidae; genus Eurystomus; species Eurystomus glaucurus. Next base: position 10,735 of record JAVFHW010075609.1, read on the forward strand.
GCCAGGTCTTTCCCTTTGACCATATAGAGATTATAATCTAACAACTGAATAAATTGGAGCAGTAGGTGTACACTGATTGCGTAGGAACCAAGGGATCAAATAAGGATGGACCACTTTGAATAATGTTAGCTCAAAAAGAGAAGAGTTCAGTACTCCAGTACATCAGGATATGAATGGCAACAATAGAAATGCACGCTAGACAAAAGAGATTTAACTGAAACGTCTATACGTTCCCTTTACAATTTAAGGACAAAGCCAAAATACCATGCAGCAGACTTACTTCACTCTGGGCACTCAACCACATTAGTTCTAATTCCAAATCAGCAACTCTTGGCTACTTCAGGCTAAGCATTTGTACTGCTGTAGATATTTTAAATTATGAATGCATTTATTAAGAGATGTCAGAGGGAAATTAAACAAAACTGTCCTTGGCAGTGACTAATAGGCTAATGGTTCTGGTTTGGTATGACTTATTTTGATTTGTCTTTTTTCATATTATGCTATTGTTTCAATAATTAAAAAAAAATAAAGTAGGAATTTTTAGACTTAGAGTTGACTATAAGACATAATGTTATTTTAAAAAGAGAACTCCTTCATAAACTCGAGTCAGCATAACAGAAAATCAAAATGAAACGTTTGTAAGGATCAAATCTTATCAGGAGAAAATAGATCCTATGACTGGAGCATTGGAATGGAAGGATACACACCCTTCAGGAAGGACAGGTAGGGGAGGTGAGGAGAAGAGTGTCAACCTCTATGTCCATGACCGGCTGGAGTGCGTGGAGCTCCACCGGAGGATGGAAGAGGAGCAACTAGAGGGTTTATGGGTCAGGAATGAAGAGAAGGCAGCAGTAGTTGACTTTGTAGTGGGGTCCACTGCAAGCCACCTGACCAGGAAGAGTGTATGAGGTCCTCTGTAGACAGATAGGAGAAGCCCCATGCTCACAAGCCCTGGTCCTCATGGGGGACTTCAACCAACCTGGTATCTGTTGGAGGGACAGCACAACAGGGTATAAACAATCCAGGCGATTCCTAGAATGTGTGGATGATTGCTTCCTTCCTTAAGCAATGCATCTCGACAAAAAGGAAATCAGGCAAAAATTCCAGAAGGCTTGCATGGATAAGGGGCACCTGGACAAACTCAAATACAAAAAGGAAGCCTAAAGAAGGTGGAAGCAAAGACAGGTAGCATGGGGTGGAATACAGAGAAATTGCCCGAGCAGCCAGGGATCAGGTTAGGAAAGCCAAAGCCCTGATAGAAGTAAATCTGACCAGGGCAAGAAGAAAAGCTTTTATAGATATGTCAGTGATAAAAGGAAGACAAGGGAAAATGTGGGGCCTCTCCAGAAGGAAATGGGAGACTTGGCTACCTGAGATATGGAGAAAATTGAGATACTCAATGACTTTTTTTACCTCAGTCTTCACTGGCAAGGGTTCTAGCCAGAATGCTGAAGTCACAGAAAGAAAAAGCAGGGACTAGGAGAAGGAATAAACACCCACTGTAGCAGAGGATCAGGTTCGAGACCATGTAAGGAATCTGAAGGTGCACAAGTCCATGGGACCTGATGAGGTACATCCATGAGTCCTGGAGGAACTGGCAGCTGAAGTGGCTAAGCCACTATCCATCATATTTGAGAAGCTGTGGCAGTCCAGTGAAGTTCCCACAGTCTGGAAAAGGGGAAACATAACCTCCATTTATAAAAAGACAAAAAAGGAAAACCTGCGGAACTACAAGCCAGGAAGTCTCACCCCTGTGCCTGGAAAGATCATGGAGCAGATCCTGCTGGAAACTATGCAATGGCACATGGGAAGTAAGAAGGTGATTGGTGACAGCCAACATGGCTTCCCTAAGGGCAAATTGTGCCTGACAAACTTGGTGGCCTTTTATGATGGTGTTACAGAGTTGGTGGATGAGGGAAGAGCAACTGGTGTCATCTACCTGGACTTGTGCAAGGTATTTGATACTGTCCCACACAACATCCTGGTCTCTAAATAGGAGACATATGGATTTTATGGAAGGATCACTTGTTGGATAGGGATTTAGATGGTTACACTCAAAGAGTTGTGGTCATCTCAATGTCCAAGGGGAAACTAGTGACTAGTGGTATTCCTCAGGAGTTGCTGTTGGGACTGGTGCTGTTTAACATTTTTGTCAGTGATATGGACAGTGGGATTGAGTGCACCCTCAGCAAATTTGCCGATAACACCAAGCTGTGTGGTGTGTTCAACACACTGGAGGGAAGAGATGCCATCCAGAAGGACCTTGACAGGCCTGAGCAGTGGGTCTGTGAGAACCTCATGAAGCTCAACAAGGCTAAGTGCAAAGTCCCGTACCTGAGCTAGGGTAATTCCAAGCACAAATACAGGCTGGGAGAGGAGTGTATTGAAAATAGCCCTTCGGAGAAAGACTTTGGGGTATTGATGGATGAAAAACTGAGTATGAGCCAGCAATCTGTATTCATAGTCCAGAAAGACAATTGCATCCTGAGCTGCATTAAGAGAATGTGGCCAGCAGGTCGAGAGAGATGATTCTTCCCCTCTACTCTGCTCTATTGAGACTCCATCTGGAGTACTGCATCTAGCTCTGGGGCTTCCAGCATAAGAAAGACATAGATCTGTTGGAGCAAGTTTAGAAAAAGGCCACAAAGATGATCAAGGGACTGGAGCACCTTCCCTGTGAGGACAGGCTGAGAGAGTTGGAGTTGTTCAGCATGGAGAAGAGGAAGCTCTAGGGAGACCTTATAGCAGCCTTCCAGTACTAAAAAGGGACCTACAGGAAAGATGAGGAGGGACCCTTTATCAGGGAGTGTAGTGATAGGACAAGGGGTAACGGCTTCAAACTGAAAGAGGGTAGATTTAGATTAGATGCAAGGAAGAAACTTTTCACTGTAAGGGTGGTGAGACACTGGAACATACTACCCAGATAGGTCGTGGATGCCTAATCATTGGACGTGTTCAAGGTCAGGTTGGATGGGGATTTGAGCAACGTGGTCTAGTAGAAGGTGTCCCTGTCTATGGCAGAGGGGTTAGAACTAAATGATCTTTAAGGTCCTTCCAACCCAAACCATTCTATGATCCTATGATTCTATGATTCTATGAATATACCCTGTAACTTTTAAAAATTAATTTGCTTTTTTATTAATTTAAAAAAATCCTTCTATTTTTTTTTGAACTGAATCATATTTTTAACAACAAGAGATATCAGCTCCTTGGCCTATGACTTAATCCATCTGCATCACACTTTGCTGTATAGGAAACTAATCTACTGATTTCTGTAGTCCTTTTTTACCTTTACTTAAAAACTTTCCTAAATTTTTAAATTTTCCCTTGTTTCTATCCAGTTGATTCCATATTTAAGAGGTGAAATAAAGCATTCAAGTTTAAGATTTTTGTATAGTGATACCTAAGTAAACCTTCTACTTTATGTAGAATTTTTACAGAGCAGTGGTAAGAAAATTAATATGATATTATTATAATTACAGATTTCCAGGATGAACAGGGATTAAATGTCAAGACAATAGCTTTCCCTTTTTAAAGTTTTTAAGTGTTTTGAAATGTTTGATCTCACTAAATCAAGTGTTCAGACTCTTCTTTCTGTACAAAACATTTAAGAATAAACATGTAATTCCACAATGAAAAATCAGAACCTTTTCTTCTGAAAACTGAAGAATATAAATATGCACAACTTCCATTCTCCATTTTTCTCCAGATACATTTTCTACTCAATACATATAATTTTACCCCCTAAAATTTACAGAAATATTCTGGGTTTGGCTGGGATAGAGTTAATTTCTTCATATTAGCTGATATGGGGCTATGTTTTGGGTTTTGTGCTGAAAACAGTGTTGATGATGCAGAGATGTTTTAGCTAGTGCTGAGCAGTGCTTACACAGAGTCAAGGCCTTTCTGCTTCTCACCCCGCCAACAAGTAGGCTGGGGGTGCGCAAGAAGTTGGGACGGGACACAGCCAGGACAGCTGGCCTCAACTGACCAAAGGGATATTCCATACCATATGATGTCATGCTCAGCATATAAAACTGGGGGAAGATAAAGAAAGGGGAGAAGTTTGGAGTGATGGTGTTTGTCTTCCTCGGTAACCATGACACGTGATGGAGCCCTGCTTTCCTGGTAATGGCTTGAACACCTGCCTGTTGATGGGACGCAGTGAATTAATTCCTTGTTCTGCTTTGCTTGCACATGTTGCTTTTACTTTACTTATTAAACTGTCTGTATTTCAACCACTGAGTTTTCTCTCTTTTACTGTTCTGATTCTCACCTCCATCCCACTGGTGCAGGGGGAGTAAGGGAGTAAGTGTTGTTCTTAGTTGCTGACTGGGGTTAAACCACAACCAGAAAATTGTCTAAACTGAAAATAATTATGTAGTTCCTAAGTAAATGCAGAAAGGAAACCTCCATACATTGATTAATATTTTCTAGCTTAATTGTTTTTCAAAATTTTACCATATATACATGAATTTTATTTATGAAGATATTATGAAGTGATCACTGTAACTAAAAAGTGTTGGTTAAATTAAATATAGCCTATTGATTATTTAAAAAAAATATCTAGAATTCTTTCATTAATGTCATGTCTATTTTGAAACTGACAAAATATGATCATTAATTGTGGTAAGGAAAAATTATTTGAATGTTTAACACTAACCTAGTCTTGTATAATAATTTATTGTGTCTAAGATGTATCCAGTTGAAATAGCATTTATTTAAAAGTAACATAAAACTGATTTAGAGACAGTAGCTCACTTCCTTGATTCAACATTACAGATCTATGATTTATTGCATAACAATTTTTTACTAAAGGTTTAGTTATCTGGCCTACTTCATCTAAAATTTCTTAACACTGTTACCATTTGACCCTAGATGTTAAGCTATGATTTGTAAAGATTTATATGGAGCGGCCCCTGTTATTACAGCATTTCTTGCCCAAAGCTTTCCTCATCACCTTGAAGCAGTATTTGAAAACTATCTTAAAACTGTTTTGTTTCTAAGTAACATTACCTTGTTTCTATTTTTTTGTGATGAGTCAAGGTGTTCATTTAAAAATCGTAAGACTGTTTGCACCATAAAGCGTAACACATGATAAAATTACAGAATCACAGAAACACTACATAAGTTGCAAGGTGTTCTCAAAGGGGACTTCCCTCTCTGATTAGAGCATGGTCAGGTGGAATGGGATGCTCAGGATCATGTCTAGTCAGGTACTGTATATTTCCATGGATGGTGAAAGGTCTTCTCAGAGACATCTTTAGAAAGTAGGCATTGGTCAAAATTAGTTTTTTTTTAAAAAAAAGCTTAAATTTGGTGGTGCCAGTTTCTAAGCAGCTGGTTTGGTGGTGCTGGTTTCTTATACATATCTCTCTTTCATTATGAAAAGAATGTTACTTAACTCTCAATATTTTCTCTTTTTCAAGGGAAGGAATGCTACCTCCCATTAGATATTTTTCTTAATATTATGACCTACCAAGAAGCTAGAGATGCAAATTCTCTCTTTAAAATGGGTCATCTATTGTACAAATCATTTTATCATTCTCTGTCCCCCTCATTTTTTCAACATTCATTTTAAAACATAAAAATAACAAAATTACATTAAAAATTTGAACTTTAACAGTGTCGACACCATAGTACAAAGGTAAAACCTCTGCACTGTTTCTGCTTACTTGTTTCCTATCTTACATTCAAGCATAGCATTAGCTAGAGCTGTCTTAAGACTTCTCAGCTCTATAGCTGAAGGTGGTGGGGTTTTTTTCATCCCAACAATTTGGTTCTGAGGTTTCTGTAAGTCTGATGAAAATTTTAGAAATCATGAATGGGAATGAGGGTTTGCCTCCCTTTGTCTAGTTCATTTACATTTAGCCTTTCACTATTAGACTTAGATCCCTATAGTGTCCCACAGACCAGTCCTCATTCTCACAGGACCTACTAATATCCTTTTCCCTATTTGCAAACACTTCCTTCATTTTCCTATATGATGTTTTGTAGCAGTGGACAACCTCACTTTTCTGTTTCTCAAGCAACTGGGAAGAGAGAAGTGACAGGAAGATAATATAAGAAGAGAAATATGAATGGGAAAAACCAGAAATATCTGTCAAAGTGCTATGAAGTGCAGAACTCATTTTTCCAGTTGTAACGAGGAGGAGGAACCATGTATCTTGCCTAAATTTAACCCACACTGAGTACAGCAGAGGGCTACTGGAAGTATCAGATAGTGACAAGTCTTTTTGTTTGCAGTTAACTCTAGAACAAGCTTCCAATGTGTTCTCTGTCATCCCATCACTGAATTTCAGAACAGTCACTGTTATGTAGGCATAAACCTTTTCTTGGAGCTAAATCTTTGAATTTAGCTAAATTAAATTGCATTTTCTTTGAATGGACCTAGCTCACCAAATGATCTAGTTATCTCTCTTTGATTAATTTGGTCTTGCTATTACTCCTCACTGTATCAACTCCTTTTACATGTGCAAGTGTTATCAGTAGTGATTTATATTTCTGTCAAATTTTTTAATTAACAGCATTACAGGTAGCCAGAATACAACAAAAAAAATCCCATCAGGTGATGATCATTTTTAGATAAATAGTTATTGAGCTCTCCCTATTAACAGTTCTAATAACATACACTTATTTTTACACTAGACAGTGCTATTAATCAGTCAAATCAATGTGTGATACTCAGTCACCTGTTTAACAAAAATACTGTGCGTCGATGATGTATCTGCATAATTTCTGTATTAAACAAATCTGTAACCTCATCAACAAGAAGCAGCATGTGGCTGCTCACCCACTGCCACCCTAGAAGGGGAAGAGGGAGGAAAATACAAAACCCCATGTGTTGAGATAAAGAGAATTTAATACAACAATGCACAAAGGAGTAGTAAGAAGAACAGTAGTACTGTGAACAGAGACAAGTGTGACAACCCCCGGCTCAGACTACTTGCACCTGGAGTCACAAGCATGACATCATATGGTATCGAATAGCCTATTGGCTGGTTCAGGTGTCTATCCTGGCTATGGCTCCCTCCCAGCTTCTGGTGAAAACTAAACCTGCCCTAGCCGAACGAGGACATTTGGCTCTAAAGGTAAATTGACTGGTAACATTTACATTCATATCCCTTAACTCTGCCAGATGAATCAGTGGGTCCCAGATGACAAACTGAAATTGTTTTCACAATCCTTTCTCATTAAGCAAAACACAGTCACTTGGACACATTGTTTACCCTGACTCGTCACTGTAGTTGTATGATTTTTTGTAACACTACTTGGAAAATTCAATTTCCTGTTCCTTTTCTTTTTACTATTTCAGCTGCATCATGCTTTTCATAAAAGTACCATTTGATTGCAGAGATTTATTATGTGGTACAGGACAAACAGTGTGTTTGTGGATAAGGAACAATAAAGCAGTCAGGGTGCTGGGGTGTCCAGGGCCCCCCCCAAGGTCTGTCAGAGCATGACCTGGCAGCCAGAAGCAGGGCAAGTGGGAGGTACTGGGGCAGCCTCAGCCTAAGTTCTAGCCATTGGGCACCTCACTGAGGACAAGGATGGGTTGAGGCCTGGGCTGGGACACAGGCTTGCGGGTGGGGGTTAGGATCAAGCCTGGTGAGGTGAACCAGGATTCCCTCATTCAGGATAGCCTGATAGGGCCACGGAGATAGGGAAAGGGATGGGCCAAGGCCAGGCTGAGATGCCAGACCATGGGTGAGGCTTTGGGTCCAGATGTGTGTGACCACAGACAAGAAAAGGCAGGGTGAGGGCCCAAGCTGAGATGAAGGTCCCAAGTAAAGAGGGAAAGCTCCTAGATAGGCTTTTTCCAAGAACTCTTCACACCAGTATCAGGCCAGGTGATTATGTATCAGGCTGCTTACCCAAACCCAAGGGAGAGGGCTCAGGGCCCCAATGCAAGCTCTTCTCTTAGCCGTGTTTACACAGCAGCACTACGTATCAAGGATGTGGCCTCTGCCTTCAGTTCTGGATGACAAAACTAAGAGAGAGTTTGCATTTTTAAAGGAAAGGGAGGTGGAAGGAAAGTGCCAGTGGGAATGACTGGCTGAATGCACAGGCAGTCAGTCCTCCTGACAGCATAAAGCCTGCACAAAATTATTTTAGGACTTCCTCACGCATTTTCTTGGTGTCAGGCCCTCCTGTATCATAGCTGAGATACATTGTGAGATTCCATGAAGATGAGAGTATGGGATCACATGATGTTATAATTAATTGTAGAAAGAATACCAAATACTTCCATTACATGATAGAAATTGGAGACACTAATCAATATAATTCTACACTCTGGCCACAAAAACACATTAGATTAAACAGTTAAGACATTGGAATGTAAAAAAAAAAAAAAAGAAAAAGAAAAAGAAAAAATCAGAAATTGTCTCTATTTGTTGGAATACTTTCCAACAGATAAACAATTTTGGAGAACCTTCAGTGTTTAGTTTTCATACAATCCCTTGCAGAAAACAGATGTTTTGGTGATATGCAGTTATTTAAAAGGTATCTAATCTCATGAGATTTTTAATGAACTTGGTCATCCCAGAATATCTTCCCTCTTGTAGAAAGTTCCTCTCCTTACTTGTCTGAGATTCACAAATTCATCATTAAATAATTAAATTCTGTGCCTTGGAAGGTTCTTTGGCAAATGATACCACCAAGTCACATTCTTTTGTGTCAGAACTGCAGAACTGTAGTTCTGCCAATATAATTATACAGACAGTGAACATACATGCAAATACAAAATTACATCCATGCAATCTACTATAGCTTTTTCAACAAAATTCTGTCTTTAAAGGATATAAATGTACTGGAACTTGCTAAAACCTATTAGATAGGTTGTCATAAACATGATTAATCTCTGTATTTAGGTAGTTTGCTTGATCTTCCTTGTCATAATGTTATTTGATCAAGAGTCCATTTTCTTTAAGAGTAGTTATCATTAAACTAATTTTCAACCAGCTCCTCTTGCTTTAGGCAACACTAAGACTGCTTTTTTTGTATAATTGGTATTAATTTTATTGCTCTTGAAACACTGCTGAAATAAAGAGCGCCCTCTAGCATTATTTTCTTAGCTCTGGGTCAAAATGCTTAACAGTACTTGCAAACCAATTTGTATTCTAATTATGCAACTTGAGAATGACCTTGTAAGGCTGGGGTCTTGCCAGTATTTTAAAGGATTTATGTAAATGCTTTCCATATATGAAGCTAGAGAAAACTAGACAGTTGGTTACAGAAGCATCTTATATATACAGAAAGACAAATGAACCTCTGATGTGTCTCAAACAAACTGAATATAACTTTTGGAGAAATGTTTGATTTATTAGGTGCAAAACTCCTCTGAGAGTGAGTAGGCAATGTGGATTTTTCTGGAAGAGAGGAGGAGACTGCTCCTCCATTGTTGAGTAACAGAGCTTACTGAGTAAATCAAGGCTCCAAAGATTGCAGGATATGGCAGTAGCAATGAAGAGTCTCTGCAAGGAGCTTCAAGACTGCAGCTCAAAAGAATGTTGATAAGACCAGTAAACAGAGAGTGTCAGAAGCAATTGAAGAAATCCTTCTATGAACAAGTGTTGCATAGTTAGCTTCAAGTTAGTCACTGAGCTGACTGAAGCCAATTCTGAATTTAGAGCCTTGCTTGTAAAAACGCAACAGGCAGGGCAAGAATTCTTTTTCAGCCCTTTTTCCACATTTTATATTTTGTTTCTGTGCTGTGACCCTTCCACATTTCAAGTTTTGTCATTTAATATACTACTTTTCTGTGACATATTTTGTAATTTATTTTAAGTACATGAGACTTTAAGAGCTCACTAGGAAGAAAAGATCTAGGGAGATACACCTTAAAGGTCTGGATGGTGTCATCTGTGCTTCAAGTGCCTCTCCTCATTATTGACCTAATTCCTTATCCGCTTAAAAAAACTGCTGTGAAGGTGCCGCATCACATCTTTTTTTCTTCTGACAGGGAGCCAGTTGTCATTGATATTTTCAAAATTGTACTAAGTACCCGGATTCACTCTCCATCTTTCTGACCCATATCACTGTACTCTTTCAGAAATTGTTCTTATTGATCTTCACCTCATCATGCTCTGGCCTGAAACTGAACAGAAAATTTAGGACTTGGGCTACATCTGCTGCATAAAAATCTGAAAATTTACAAGGAGATTTCATTAGACTAAGTAGATATATTAAAACACTATATTGCCTTGTAAGAGCCTTATGAAATTCAGGTTTTGCATTCTCAGAGGCATTTATAGCTGCAAGTTTATTAAATCCTAGAGATTAACCATGGTTGTGATTTCAGGTAAGAAAGTTCAGATGGGAAGAAAAGGAATAAAAGCAGATAAATTTAGCACTGATGCATTATTGTTTCTTAGAAAGGCAGAAGCTGAGAGGTGGTCCCCAGAAGCAAAAACGAAGAGTGCGATACAGTTCACCTTCCTATAATAATCTGAGAATTATCTAAGTTAGTCATACTTGCTGCCTCTGTTGTCAAGTGAGGCACTCCCTGTGTCACTTGCACAGGTGATTAATTTCATGTGGTTTATAAAAAATGGAATTTATAATAGTCAAAGATCCAATGAATATTGGAGGTCACTTCATTTTTTGAAATATCATTAACAGTCCAAACTTTCATATTTTACATGCTGAACCTTCCAGTGAATTAAAATTTTATGCAAATACGATATCAAATGTCAAAGTAAAAATCTTTTTTAAGGAGGAGATGGGTCCTTTTTTTAATTAATTATTTTTAAGCAACTAAATGTATATTTGCTTATACAGTTATATAACATGGGTGTATCTCAAACATAAAATCTTTTATTATGTTACAGGAAGCTCAAACTACAGTCTAACTGCAGTTTGCAGAAGGTGGGTGTGCACACCAAGTTCTTGAAATGGAAGAATGAAACATGCTGCTTCCAAGTTATCATAGTGATAAATGCTGGTGGTGAACAGCAGTCTCTCAAATCAGATAAAATGAAAAGGAGTGAGGAAATATCTCTGTGGCACTTTAAGGAAGATAGTCAATGTGGCATAAGAGAAACGTCCACTCTGCCCCCCTTCTAAGCAGCTACTAGGTATGAGAAAATACAGATACGTACAAGTATGTGGGAGAGAGAGACTTGCTTCTGTTCCTTCTGAGGTCCAGGTTGGAAGGCTTGTGTTTGCAGAGATGTGTCTTCAGCTAGATTTTTTTTTTTTTTTACAAGAGTAACTATATTAAAAAACAAACTAAGTTTATAGAGATTATAAGCTACACATCATGAAAAACGCTCAGAGATTCAGAAAGCAACCATTTCTTGGTGCGGCCTTCTTAAAAAATGAATTTATTTTTGAGAACATATGTATTAAAACATAGCACCTATCTACCATGCAAATTTTATAACTACCCTTATTTAAACTGATAATTTCCTTAAAAGTGCTTATTGTGACATGATATTTAATATACAAATTTCTATCTAGGGTGCTCGTTTCAGTATCTAGTAAAATTATATTTATTCTTATTTTTTAAGCTCTCAGCGCAGTTTGTAAGAAAGTATTTCTTTCTCTGGTTCAGAATAAAACTACATGGCGTCTGCATTATCCTTAAAAGCTTAGCTCAAGCAGCTTAGCAATTTCCAGTATATTATAATATTGCAGAAGCATACTTGTTACTGTATTTCTTACTCCTAAATTGCAGCATTGGTAACTTACAGTTGACTATATTTAAACCTCCCTTTATGGACAAATCCAGGTTATACTCTTTTCTGTCTACTTTTTACATTTTTGACATCATCACCAACACCTTGTCTATTGTGTGTTATTACATCACTCATGATTTTATTGCACAAAGTCTCCATCTATTTATTTACATCATCCAGACACAGTAGTCAAAGACCTAAATGAATTTGTAACTTTTTGTACTGATTTGGAAGAATTAAGATGGAAACTGAGGAAATGAAGTGTTTAAGCAGAAAATATCTAATCTATGGAAAATGTGTGCTACATACATTAAAAAAAAAACATACACTGTTTTATGTGTATTCAGAGACAGAAGAAATATTATTGCTTACACTTTGAATCAATGATTAAGTTATTTCAGTCTCTAGGTACTCTCTCTGGCTTTTAATGATACTGTTCTCCCTTCTCACGATGCTTATTTTACATTTACACAAACATTATGTGTTTCAAGTTTTCTGTTTTTCCCATGCTTATGCTATGGATATTTAGTTAGTTCAACATTAAAAGTTACTTTCAAGTTCAGGATTATTGGAAAATTGAATAATGAATTTTGTATCCTATTTGTAAAGTTCTAACAAGCTAGGCTCTATGGTCAATCTGTCTCAGTCAGTAGTATCTGGGATGGGGATAGGTCTTTCTTACATCAGATCAATATAAATACAGAGAAGAGATAATTTGCAAAAATCTTTTCTCCTTCTTAGATGTTAGGATTCGTGAGATATGATTTGGTGACTTATGGCTTAAACAGGTGTACTTTTCACTGGGTTGAAAACTGGCTGGATGGCCGAGTCCAGAGAGTTGTGATGAATGGAGTTAAATCCAGTTGGCAGCTGGTCACAAGCGGTGTTCCCCAGAGCTCAGTTTTGGGGCCAGTCTTGTTTAATATCTTCATCAATGATCTGGACGAGGGGATCGAATGTACCCTGAGTAAGTTTGCAGTTGACACCAAATTGAATTGGAGTGTTGATCTGCTCAAGGGTAGGAAGTCTCTTCATAAGGATTTGGTCAGGCTGGATCAATGGGTTGAGATCAATTGTATGAGTTTTAACAAGGCCAAGCACCAGGTCCTGCACTCAGTCAAAACAAACCCCAGCAACACTACAGGCTTGGGGAAGAGTGGCTGGAAAGCTGCCTGGCAGGATCTGGGGGTGCTGGTGGACAGTCGGCTGAACATGAGCCAGCAGTGTGCCCAGGTGGCCAGGAAGGCCACCAGCATCCTGGCCTGTATCAGAAACAGTGTGGCCAGCAGGAGTAGGAAAGGGATCCTGCCCCTGTACTTGGCACTGATGAGGCTGCAGCTTGAGTACTGAGTTCAGTTTTGAGTGCCACAGTGTAAGAGGGACATTGAGGTGCTGCAGCGGGTTTAGAGAAGGGCAACAAAGCTGGTGAGAGGTCTGAGGAAAAGGTCTTATGAGGAGCGGCTGAGGGAACTGGCCTTGTTTAGTCTGGAGAAGAGAGGACTGAGGGGAGACCTTATTGCTCTTTACAACTACCTGAAAGGAGGTTGTAGAGAGGTGGGTGTTGGTCTCTCCTCCCAAGTAACCAGCAATAGGATGAGGGGAAATGACCTCAAGTTGCACCTGTGGAAGGTTTAGATCGGACACTAGGAAAAATTTATTTACTGAAAGAGTGGTAAGGCATTGGCGCTGGCTGCCCAGGGAGGTGGTGGAGTCACGATCCCTGAAGGTGTTAAAAAATGTGTAGATGTGTTTAGTAGTCATGGTAGTGTTGGATTGATGGTTGGTCTTGATGATCTTAGAGGTCTTTTCCAACTTTAGTGTTTCTATGATTCTGTGAACTCCTTTGTACTTTCCATGTTATTTGCATCTACTCAGGCTGTCTTTAAAATGGCTGTGGAAGAGAATGACAACTTTTCCAAGGCTTTTGCAGACCTAAAAAAGACTGCATACCTTTGAAAGCAGCAGGCATTTCACTCAAAAGTGTATGTACGTATTTTTTCAGGAAGGGAAAGGTGTTCTAAAACCAGTAAAATGGCAGTGCCAGTAAACATAAGAAAACCTTGGAAAGATGTAAAGTTAATGCCTCAGAAGATAAAATTTAAGAATACCATTTGTATATCTATGATTTATCTTAGTCTAAGGTTGTTCTTGACATTCTTATTAAGAGTAAAAATTGCTTTGTAGAAAATAGAGAATTTGAAAACCTGCTAGTGATAGTAACTTCCATATCACTAAGAAAAATCTGGTCATGCATATAACATGGAATATAGATAAAATGTATCACAGCCCCCACCCTCAAAATCAACAAAAAAAGAGCAAGCCTTCACAGTCAGAGGTGTATCAGTACTTCTTACACAGGAAGAAGTTGCAGATACTTAAATTTTACTTTTTTAGTCCTTTGATCAATGCAGTCAAACTTAAATTTGGAGTAACTTCAGATGGAAAGAAGTTACATTTTTGTCTTTCATGAAGCTGAATTATATCTATTTAACATGACTGTTAGGAGAAATGGGCTAGGCAGCAAGTGTAAAAAAGTTCTCACCTTGTCCTCTCTCCCCTCCCTAAGAATCTCAGACTTGTGCAAACCTGATCAGTGAAATTTAAAAGATTGTGCCATTTACATTATAGGAATGTAAGGAATTTAGGATGTTAAGTAACAGTTGTTTAAATCTAAATTTCTGAGGAATATGTGTAACAACTACGGGCTGCTTTGCCACATCATACCTGCATCTCAGTGGGAGTGAATACCTTGTTACTCATGAGGTTTGTATCTACTATAAGCCTTAAGTTCAAAATGAGTAAGATTGTCCAATTTATTGTGTTATTTCCCCTCAGTTTATCTCTTGTTCTCTTTTTGCCTCCATGTACACAGTAGAAAAGATGCTAAATACAGTTATTTTTTTTATGTGCAGTTTCTGGAAATACAGGAATAATTTAATAATAGGAAAAGTGTCATTTAAATTTCCTTTTTCATATTGCTCTCCGGCAGCATCATGTATGCTTATTGCCTTATGCCCTTCACTCCTTAGATGCTGCTGCAGTTTTGTGATGTTCTCTGTACATAACTTGTGAAGTGCTTTGGGATGAAAAGTGCCATATAAATGCAGGGTATTATTATAGCGTACTTTGCTTCACTGGAGAAGCTGAATCAAGATGATGGTTTTATTGGGTTATCTCCTAGGTAACTGTGATTCACTGTAATGACAGTGACTAGCACTCTTTAAATGGGACAGTAGTGGCACAACTACAATCTTATGGGGATAAAATTAGATAGTGCCAAGTTGGGTAATGGTGATTAACCATGTACCTAAATGGATATAAAATTATAAGATCTGGCTTCTTAATACACATACATTTCCAATTCAGTAATAAAGGCTATATTTTCCAAGATTCTCGGGAGGTTTTGTAACAATAAGAAGTTACTGTGCTATCATATTTAAGCCTCTACATTTAAATTGCATCTTTCTTAAAATATCTTAGTTGTTGTACTATGTCTAAGTTAAATGTCACAGAAAAATGCTTTGTTGTATATATTTTACAAATACAGTAGTAGCAATTGCATAGTAATTAAGGCCGTGGTTCAGCAAAGAAAATAAGGAAAGCTTCACCTTCCTTGTTATTTCTGAAGGACAATTCACAAATCTTAAGTTCATATTTGCATATTATGATGAGAAACCTTAAAATAATCAGATGCCGTATTCCTCCTCCCACTGAACCACTACACAAACTTTTACTTTTCTCACTTGTGCATAACACTTCTTCTTCATCAGTACTGTATCAACTCATTTTAAAAGTCCTTAGCTGTACACCAATTCTTTTTGCTGACTTCCACATATCATGCTTAAGCAACAGGTCACTGAAAACACACAACAGATTGTACCATGTAGTCTCTAGGATACCAGGCAAAAGCCAAACTGATTACTATCCCCTGTCCTTATCAGCACCAGAGAACACAAGTCTCTTACTCCAGACTACAGCAACAGAACTGTTTGGGTTTTTTCTATTGCTGGAAAAACATAAACATATCTAGGCAGCAGAAGTAATTCTCCACCGGGCAAAATGGAAAAAGGTTCCTACATGATAATGCGGAAGCTGAGAAATGTGTCGGTAAAATGTAAGCTGTTGCCACAAATGCAGCCCTACTACAGGATATACTTGCAGATTAAATAAATAATATATCCAGAGAGATTTCTAACAATTATGTGACAGCTTCTCATCTAGTGGAAGATTGTCATGAGATTTCTCTATGTCTTGAGAGTTATATGGAACTTGAACAATACATTCCAGGTGCTCTCCTGGAGTACCTATTAATTTTCATAGTTAACCATCTGGAAAAAACAAACAAACAAACAAATAAACAAAAACGAAACCAAAATAAAATGATCCTACATTTGGAACAAAGGTTAAATCTTAAACTGGTGCTGAAAGAGTTTAAATAATTAAGGCATCTAGAAACAGTTATTTATCTACCAATATGCAATCTGAATTACAAGAATTTGATATTTATTGCATATTAAGATATAAGAGGAGGAAAGCAAGGTGGCTTGCAAAAAGAAACAAGGTAGAACTCAACTGCTCAAATTTAAAGTTTTAAAGGTTTAAAGGTAGTCAAATTATGTGTCGTTACAATAAATGGAAAGAAAAAGAGAAATGGGCACTTTTAGGGACAATAAATTTCATCATGTTAAGTTGGTATTTAGATTTTTAATATTAGATAAAGCAAATACGAGTATTAATTTCATTATGTCATTCTAATCAGTTCAGAGGAGCTAAATCCAACACCAAATAAATAGACAAGAATAGAAGCAGCAATGCAAAATCTGATTGTAATACTCAAAATTCAATGTTTTGAGTATATATATCTGTATATATCCTTAGTGAGAATGTTTTAAAAAGTATTAGTTGTACTGGGAGAATAAAGTTATTATGTGAAGGATTACATGAATACATATATTTAACTGTGATTAATAATGATACAGAATGCATGTATACTTACATGTCTTGTCTCATTCATTTTTACAGTATTTACAAAGAGAATGTCTCAGATCTGGGGACTCATTTAGGTGATAAGATATAATACCAGACTGTGAAGGCTTCCAGCACCTGATGGAACTTATGTAATGCACATTTGACCTTTGTTTGCTTATAGAATAGAATCATAGAATCATAGAATGTTTTAGGCTGGAAGGGACCTTTAGATGTCATCTGGTCCAACCTCCCTACACAAGTAGGGACATTTCTACCCAGGTTGCTCAGACCCCCATCAAGCCTGACCTTGTATGATTCCAGGGATGGGGCCTCCACCACCTCTCTGGGCAGCCTATTCCAGTGATCTATCACCCTCATGTTAATGAACTTTTTTATAATATCCAACCTAAATCTATCTTTTCCTAGCTTAAAACTATTGCTCCTTGTCCTATCACTACAAACCCTTGTGAATAGACCTTCCCCTGCCTTCCTGTAGGTCCCCTTCAGGTACTGGAAGGTCAGTATAAGGTCCCCCCAGAGCCTTCTCTTCTCCAGGCTGAACAGCCCCAACTCCCTCAGCCTTTCTTCATAGGAGAGATGCTCCATTCCCTGACCATTTTGGTGGCTCTCCTCTGGAGACACTCCAATATGTCCACATCTTTCTTGGGCCAGGGTCTCCAGATCTGGACGCAGTACTCTAGGTGAGGTCTCAGCAGGGCAGAGTAGAGAGGCAGAATCACCTCTCTTGATCCGCTGGCCACAGTTCTTTTGATGCAGCCCAGGATGTGATTGGCCTTCTGGGCTGCCATTGCACACTGGTGGCTCATATCCAGCCTCTCATCCACCAGCACTCCCAAGTCCCTTTCTGCAGGACTGCTCTCCAGTATGTCCTCTCCCGGCCTATACTGATACTGCTGGTTGCCCCAGCCCAGGTGCAGGACCCTGCACTTAACCTTGTTGAACCTCATAAGGTTCATCTGGGCCCACCTTTCCAGCCTGTCCAGGTCCCTCTGGATCCGTACTGGATCTGGCTGGGGTGAAGTTAACTGTCTTCAGAGAAGCACATATAGTGGCGTGTTTTGGACTGGTGACTAAAGCAGTGTTGATAACACACCAGTGTGTTGGCTATGGATGAGCAGTGGTTGCACAGCATCTAAGCTTCTCCTTTTTCCCACTCTGTCTGTCTCCATCCATTCTTTCTCCACCAGCAAGTAGGTTGGTGTTAGCAAGACATTAGGAAGAGGTACAGGTGAGACATCTGACCTCAACTTGCCAGAGGGATAACCCGTACCATACAAAATCATGCTCAGGAATAAAACGGGAATAAAAGCTGAGGAAAAGGAGAAGGAAGGGGAATTGTTTGTAGTTATGGCTTTTGTCTTCCCAAGCAACTGTTATGTGTGCTGAGACCTCATTTTTCAGGAAATGGCTAAATATCTACCTGGTGATGGGAAGTAGGGAATAAAATCCTTCTTTGTTCTATTGAATTGTACAGCTCTTGCTTTTCCTATTAAACTGTCTTTATCTTGATCCATGAGTCCTCTTGCCTGCCTTCTGTTTCCTCCTCAACCCCCAGGAGAGAGGACTGAGCAAATAGTTGTGTGGGTGTTTGGATGCTGGCTGGGGTCAACTCACCACAACTTAGTATCACACTTTCTGTGAAACCTTATAAAGGAAAGGTGACTGCTTCACAATAAACTTTATTTTTCCCTTGACAAACTTAATGTGAAAATAAAGAAACAACTCATTGAAGCAGAATATTAAATATAGCTATGGACAAGAGTCTCTGGCAGTACAGTTTGACAGGTCTCAACAGCAAGTAATAGAGCTTTGCCAATTTGTAATAGCTGAGAATCTGGCCCTTCATATTGTTCTCTTAAGGAAGCTGTATTGTCATTACTTTAGTCTCTATTTGAGAAACAGAGGAAGCATTTTGTTCTTGCAAGAAGAATCGACAAATTGAAGACTGAGTCACTGACATATGTAGCTTGAGATTAGAATGTTTTACCAAATTACTGTTGCTCTGTCATCACTAACTCTATAAAGAAGCAGGCACCGGCCTATTGTAAATCTTACATATTTTCTGGAGAAAATTGGAACCAAGGTCAGGGCTCTATTTTTGTCTGAGAATAATCCAACAAAAATATTTCTGAAGCTGTATCATGTTTTCCCAAAGTAACATAAAAACCAAGCTGATTTGAACCTGAGGCAGTTTTTAAATGTGCTTAATCTGATTTTATCTGTTTTATAGGAATGAATAATGACAAATTTATCTGTAGTAAGGCCATTCTCATTGAAATTCTAACTCACTAGCAGAAATATTGTTACTGCACTAATATTTAAAATAATATTTTGTTTGGAAACCTGTTGATCAGGTTTCAGGGGGAGTTAGCTTTATCTTTTCCTATTATTTTACTGAGTATATCACAAAATATTGAAATACATAATTCTGTACCTCTATGCCTAAGTTTCATAACTTTGTATTTCTAGAACTGACCGACCTAATAGTTATAGTTGAAGACTAAATATTACAAAAAGAGAGTCCCTCCTGATATAGTACTTTTTTTTTAGTTTTTTTTGGTTTTGTTTTTTTTTTTTTTTCATATTTTTTTAATGTAACTCTAAAGCTTCCAGGTATCTGCTAAGTATCCTTGTGTCACTTCAATAAGGTTACAATACATCCTGTAGCAACAACACGTAACAGCTGTAGTAAAACCACTCCATAGTGATAATAGAGTTGTGCAGGTAAAAGTGGAAGACGTGAACAAATAATATGATTATTGTATTGCTTTTATTAGTAGTC
>JAVFHW010075610.1:0-24842 GCA_032159205.1 Eurystomus glaucurus suahelicus
CAGGACACTTTGCACTGAGAAGTGCTCACTGAGTCCTCAAAGAAGAGGAGAGGGAGTTATTCCTTGTAATTAAAGGACTGTTAACCACCCAGCTGAGCACAGCAGAGACACCATCCCGCCCAAGCAGTATTTACATCCTGATTGAGAGATACCTCTTTTTCTTTTTTTTTTTTCTTCCCTAGGAGGCAAGGCAAAGTATCCCCTGATTACATTAGGAGGAATTAGATCTCCCCAAATTGCTCCATGAAGGAGATGACCTATAAAAGTTCACACATCCCATTAGAAAAACATAGCTGGTACTTCTGTCTGGTCAGGCATGCTGGGAGGGCATTGCATGGGGAGTAAACCTCTGCAGATGGGATGTGAGCACAAGTAGGTAACCACCAACTGTTCAGCTGTTTTCCTTTGCAAGCATTTGTACTTCTTTTTACTGTTTTGAGTGTCTTTCTTGCATTTACATTTCATCTTAGCCTCACCTGTGCTAGCAGGGATTTTGTAGTAGCTGGCTGACATAAAAGGATCCTTACCAAAGATGCAGCAGGTCTAAAAACCAGGATAGTGAGGCATCTCAGGATGTGCCTAGCTGCTAGTTCATGTCTGCAGAGTGTGCAAGGCGAAACAGGGTGGTGGCCAGATACAGCAACAAGGGCTGCTTTGAGATACCACCTTTCAGAGAGAGGCCAGTGGAGGACAAAGTCTCTCTCTCTCAGCGACCCTGGGTACCTGGGATGTCTTTCTGGTGCCCAGCAGGGTATTGGCTGAACCCTTAGGGCCTGCCACACCCTGCACTCAGAGAAGCAAGCTTATGTAGAAAACTACATTTCTTTCCATGCCGTTTGTCTAGAGTGTTTCTCTGACACACACACACATAACCCACTGCTGGAATGCAGCTGCCTCCTGTTTGAAGCAGAGCAAGCCACTCCAGGAGAGGCATCTCAAAAGAACTTCAGCTGAGGTGTGGAAGGAACAATTTATCTATATGCAATAAGCTGATAATAAGACAATCTTATGGGGGCAGAGCATGGATTTACCGAATTTACACAAATTAAGAAACATCCCATCAGTTCTTTAATTAGACAAAAGTGTTGAGGATCTTGGCTGTGTACTTAAAGCAGAAGGTAGAACATTTAGTAGGGCTGTTATTTTTAATTATCAGTTTGGTGCTGAAAGAGCTATATTCAAATGCCAGCTGAAGCATCAGAAATAACATTAAGTGCCTCTCAAGGCTGGAATTTAATTATGCTTGGTCTTAGTTATGATAGATTACATTACAAAAACACCTGTTTATTGTATTTTCTCTGAAGTCATAGCTGCAGAAAGGGGTACCTTACTACCCATACAGGAACACCTCTGAAAATACATTTCTCCAACAGCTTTAGGAATTTATAGATGTATCACTAATGTAATTGAAGTTATTAGGTCTCTAATTTAGCCTACGTTCTGAAGCTGTGGTGGTAAAAGCTTCAGATGAGGTTTCATTAGGCTTACTGTCTGTGAAGGAAAAAATAAAGCAGTTCTTAAAAGTAGTTAGGCTTTTGCTATAAAGGCTGAAAACTTAGTTTGGGGTTTGTGTCATACTATGCATTAGCGTGGCACATTCACAGAACATAACTGAGAATTAATTGAATTCTTTCCTTTCTGTCACATCTAAATACATTAGCATTTTTATACAGGGTGGATCTATCTTAGCATTAGCATAGCCTGCAGGCAAGAATGTAGACTGCTTTAATTGACGGCTCTCCGATTTGAATACATTTCTACAAAACTGCAAATTGGGTGAAATGGGTCATTTTGGAGAAATACTACCATTTATCGACCTTCCTTCTGAAGCTGTATTTCCAGAGGACTAAGCTCCAGCTTTTGATGCAGTCTTTATTTGTGGATAAAGATACCAATAAGTGTATCCACAGCCACAAGTGAACAGCACTGAGCTGCAAGTAGTCATCACAGTATGTGACATACCTGTGGAGGCTGCTAAGGGGCCAGAAGTTCAGTTGTATTATCTGTACAGCAAGGAGAATACTTAGTAGAAAAACAAAACGAAACAAAAAGATGTAATTATGCATTTGCACTTGAAGAGGTGGCATGCCCAAGAGGGTGCTAAAGGAACCTTCTTGCCTGCATCCTCAGAAATGCCATAAACCTCTGCACCGCCACATCTCCTGCTTTCACCAGCTACTTGAGACAGTATTTCTCCACACTACCTTAATTGTGTAGTAAATTCCTGTAGTACAGGTTATAGGGGGGGTTCCTTCATTGTCCAAAATGGTTCAACTGTTTTAGGGGCTTTTTGCAGGTTTCGCTGAAGATGTACAACCTAGTCCTGACTGTGAGGGTTTGATTTTCCATAGGGCTGCATTGCATACACGCAGACTTTCTGCCAGGAGTGCTCAGCGAGAAACACATTATTATAATAGCTCACTGGTGCCATGTGGCTAACCTAGTGTATTTTTGTCTATGGGAAGTGCAGCAAGATACTGCCTAAACAAACAGCAAACACCTTATGTTTGTGCAGGAGTTTCTTAGCTCATTGAAATGCTTGAGCAAAGACTTGAGCTAAAAAACCTGCCAGAAAGTTCAAGCTCTGTGATGAATTTGTGCAGTAAAACTTCCATAGTCTTGGTATTTCTTCAGTATTTTAAATAACAGAGAATACAGTTGTTCAGTGTTCTTGACATTTTACATTTCAGATGTGTCCTATGTGTCTATGAAAAACCTACCAAAGGAAACAAATATTTCTTCTGATGAAATATTCAATTTTTCATTCCCAAGGAAGGAAAACAGACATGCACATAAGAATGTCTTATGTGTCCAGTGAGTCCCTTGCAACACCAACGTTGATCTCAGCTGATAGAAACCTTCACTGTCTTGCAAGTCTTCTTGTTCAACAGAAATTTCTTGGGGAAAGAAAAAAAAACGAACAAAAGCTGCAAGACCATCTCATTACACTCCAAACTATAAATCAGAGCTGTGCAAAATAATGGTACTGAAGAGCAAGCTCATATAGCTGCAGGTTTCTCTGCTGGGAAGATATCAAAGATTTGGCAAGAGCAGCATGGTTATGCCAAGCCATTGTTCCTACCATTGGCAACTGCAGGGGGCTATGGTCATGGCTGTTCCCTTTGAGAAGGCCTGATACTCGCCCCTTCACCCAGACAGACATCTAGAGGCTCCCTCCGGCAGGAGTGGATGAGCAACCATTGCTTTTCTTGGGAACCACTTCTACAGCTGCGTCATTGTCCTATTGACAGGTTGCATTACCTCCAGGCTGTTCCACCAGGCTCGCTCTGTCCACGTACCACAGGAGGCTTGGTTTGGGAAACGCTTTCCTCACGAGGCAGCTCACATTAGGCTATGGGGCAGTAAAAGGCAGTCGTTAGCCTCTGCCATTTCTCACCCAGCTGCCAGCTTCCAAAATCCCTTACAGATTGAGTTTATTTACTCACCATCCCTCTTAGGAAGGAAGCACTCGCTTCCTCTTTATTGTGTTCCTTTCCAGGCCATTTTTCTGATTGCAGACACCATTGAATGAGAACCCAGGGACACTCCCATGGCCTTGGGCTGGGCAGGGGGTGATGGGGCTCGACGACCCTCTGGTCTTGTGCTGTGGCTGGAGAGACATAGGGTGACCCCTACACCCTCCTGCCCCCAGCCAAGCACCTCAGGGGCAAGCAGTCACATGCAGAAACATTGGAATCAGCAATGGGCAAGATGTGTGTGGGGAGAATGGGATGCTTTCTGATTGCCATGTAAATCCTTCCTTTGTTAGGCATATAAAGAGACAAATCTCATGAAAAAGACTGCCTAGCACAATGATATGTTGAATATACAAAATTAGATACCTTTGTAGAGGGCACGGTATGTAAGAGGTTTCCAGAAGTCACAAGGAATTGCATTCTTTAGATGCAGCAGTCTTGGCAGTAGGCCAATTGCTCCAAAAATCTATATTTGTGCTCAGTTTGATTTCTCATCAAGCAATAGATGGGAAGGACCTCAAAATCAAGGCTGGATGAAGGGCTGGGCACTAGCAAGGGGGGAATTCTCATCCTCACACTGCCTGGGTGTTCCCAACTACATTTACTTAGCAGCTTATGGCACTAAGAGAAATTGCCGTGTCCACTTACAGAAAGAAAAAAAAGAAAAAAGTGTGCACTACTTATGCAGCACAAAGCCCTCTTGCTCCCACTTTCAAAGAAAGTGGCTTGCACATCTAGTTGAAAGCAAGCTTGATGCATTGCAGCCAGAAGTCAATCATTTAGTATGAAGACTGAAAACTACCCAGCTGAAATGCTTTCCTTGCCATGACAAATAACCTCTGAACTCATAATGTAATTGCTTTCCCCTCTTTTCATTATTCCCTTATCTTTCAGGAACTTTTACTTTATAATATTTTTATAAATGCTTTCTATGAAGAAACAAATCTGACATCCAAAGTAGATTTAAGCCCTGCGAAAAAGGGTGGAAAGGAAAAGGAAAGGAGTCAGTGCTTGGAGCTGAAGAGTGGACAGAGGCCCTTGGAAAAGATTCTGTTGTCCAGTTCCATGATAGCACCAGCCCTTGCTCCGCTCAACAGAATGGTGGAGACAAAAGCCTGCAATGTCCAACACCATACCTGGAAGTAGGTCACCACAAAAATTATATTAGTTTTGCAGAACCAACTGACTCATGGCTTGTCTGAAACAGGTCGATACAGCTAATATAAGGTTCTACCTGCCCACAAGCACTATTTCCAAGGAAAGTTTTCTTAATTTGAGATGCCTATAGATCAAAAGCTTCAACCTGGGTGAACGCAACAAGAAGCAAAGTACCATGACTAGTAGCCAGAGTGGTTTGCTAGTCGGTCATATGGGCTGCAAATACGTTTTATGTCAAGCATGGCCAGTGTGGTACAGCAGACCTTTAGGTTTTGACATTACCAAACACGTGGTACAACAGAGACCCTAAAACACAGATGTAACTGCTCAGCTCTAAATAGGGGCCCTCAGACTCAGATCTAGTCCCTCTATTGGCATCTGATTGCTCCAGCTGAGTTCTGCTTGCAGCATGACCTATTATGCCTGACACAGTCATCACCTTTTTATCCACACCCATCGAGCACCACTCCCACAGCACCTGCTCCTCCCTGTCCCCAGGGTGCCTGTGTGGTAGGCAGGGCCTGCTGCTGCCTGGCCTCTTGAAGCAGCATCCCCGGTAGCAGGTGACCTTCTTCAGGGGGGGATTTTACAGCAATGTGGAGAGGGCAGCTCGAGGCTGCCAGGTGGTAGCTGGCCCATAAGAGAGCATTGCAGCCCCCTGCAACGTCATTAACTCCTCATAGCCTCTCGATCCTGTCCTGGAGCCTTCCCTAGGTTTGAGACAAAAGCAGATTTTGCCCACAACACAGAGAAGCCCTTAGCTAGCTCCAGTCTGTGCTTACTGAAGCAGCTCACTGATAAGGGGATGGGAATCACTCAGAAGAAAGGGCATGAACTGCTGACATTAACTCATTGACTTGCTCATTGCCGTGTGAGCTTGGTCAGTGTGGAGGTCCTCATTATGATTCAGCTTAGCTTGCCTGGCTCTGCAGCAGTGGCAGTCATAGGCATTACTCTTTGTCCAAAATTGCTCACCTTCTGCAAGGTGCCAGCTGGGCTTTCCTGGAGGCTAATAGAGATCTCAGGGTATGCTGGAAAGCAAACATAAATGTATTAGTGAAATGGTTTCCAAAGGTCACAGTAACAGCTTCTAATAAGTCTTGACAGCCTTGCTTTGTAAAAAGAGGGGAAATTAAATCCTACATCCACCTCTGATGGTGTGCTTCTCCTCTCCCTCCAGCCCCTGCAGAGACTGACCTTTTTTTCCGATAACCCTACTCAAGTGATAACCCCCAGTGGCTGTGTCTGGTTGTGATGACTGCATCTGGCTCAAAGCAGATTCAGGGGAGACAGACAGCAACACAATAGCCAAGGTCTAATTTGAGCAATGTGCCCACCTAACCACAGTGCTGGTCAAGGTTCAACTCAAGACAAATTTGGAAGAAACTAACATCTGTAGTCCATGTGTAAATATGACTATGAGTCAATAATCTCACTTCGTAAATAGTACACAGCCAAGAGCCCATTGAGCTCTCCTGTATGGCAGCAGGCTGCATGCCAGGATCTCCCCTTCAGTAAGGATGCCTCTCAAGGTTACGCCTTGAGTTGAGAGAATCCTTGTCACATCAAATATTTGGTAAGTGAATTGGGAATAAATGCACTGAAACTTTGAAATCTTATCTAAGTGATATCAAGGATTGACTGTGCGTATATAGAAACATAGAATTAAAATCATTATGGTTGGAAAGAACTTCTAGGATCATCAAGTCCAACCTTCATCCCAGCATCTCTCTAACCACTAGACCATAGCCCCAAGTGCTACAACCACTTGTATTTTAAACACCTCTAGGGATGGTGACTCCACCACCTCCCTGGGCAGCCTGTTCCAGTGCCCAGCCACTCTCTCAGTAAAGAATTTATTCCTAATATCTATCTAAATCTCCCCTGATGCAACTTGAGGCCATTTCCTCTTCTTCTATCATTACTAATTTGAGAGAAGAGACCAACACCAGCCTTGCTACAACCTCCTTTTAGGTAGTTGTAGAGAGCAATAAGGTCTCCTCTCAGCCTCCTCTTCTCTAGACCAAACAACCCCAGTTCCCTCAGTCACTCTTCATAAGGCATGTTTTCCACACCTCTCACCAGCCTCGTTGCCCTTCTCTGGACCCACTCCAGCACCTCAATGCCCTTCTTGTACTGTGGTGACCAAAACTGGACACAGTACTCAAGGTGTGGTCTCACAAGTGCCGAGTACAGGGGCACAATCACCTCCCTACTCCTGCGGGTCACACCATGTCTGATACAGGCCAGGATGCCGTTGGCCTTCTTGGCCACCTGGGCACACTGCTGGCTCATGTTCAGCTAGCTGTCCACCAGCATCTGCAGGTCCTTTTCCACCAGGCAGCTTTCCAGCCTCTCCTCCCCAAGCCTGTATTGTTGCTGGGGGTTGTTGTGACCAAAGTGCATGACCTGGCACTTGGCTTTGTTAAACCTCATACAGTTGACCTCAGCCCATTGCTCCAGCCTGTCCAGATCGCGCTGCAGAGCCTTCCTACCCTCAAGCAGATCGACACTCCCACTTAATTTCGTGTCATCTGCAAATTTACTGAGGGTGTGTTTGATTCCCTCATCCAAGTAATCAATAAAGATATTAAACAAGACAGGTCCCAAAACTGAGCCCTGAGGAACACTGCTTGTGACCAGCGACCAACTGTATTTAACTCCATTTACCACCTCTCTGGGCTTGGCCATCCAACCAGTTTCTAACCCAGAGAAGAGTCTACCTGTATAAGCCATAAGCCACCAGCTTCTCCAGCATAATGCTGTAGGAGATGGCGTTAAATGACTTACTGAAGTCCAGGTAGACAACATTAACCGCCTTGCCCTTATCCACTAGGCGGGTCACCTGATCATAGAAGGAGATCAGGTTGGTTAAACAGATATAATCCTATAGACATAAACCATCGACCAAATCTGAGACTAAGTCTGGGTCCAGCCACACCCAAACTCCCCTCTGAGAAGGTGTTTAGAGTGCAACCTCATGATTCAGTGGAGAAGCCTCTCTGACAGTTTTGTCCAACCCTGTTCTCTATGCAGTAAATACTCAAGTGTACCTTGCCATAGAATCTTGTTAATGGCTATCACATTTACCATTAAATTTTGTTAACTCACTGTCTTATATCAATAAAATATCCTCTTGCTTCTCTTTTGTGAGTGAAGTGCATGACTCCATCCGTAACACCACCCACACACCCAGCAAGATAAAAGCTTGCACAACTCCAATTTGAGGTCAAGGAAGTGGTTTACAAGCATGTATCAGCAGCAACTACCACAAGATCTGTGATGTATTTCACTGGCTATCTAAACTACTCTTGAGCAGCTTTGCTGAGGAAATGAGCTGAAACCATCTTGCAGTCACAGCTCAAGCAGCAGAGCCACCCTTCCCAGGCCTGCTGAACTAAACCACTCCCCAGCTGTTGGTTCCTCCAGATGTTTGCCAGTCAAAGTCATCTGCAAAGGCTTTAGCCATCTCCAAAAATGCTGATTGATTTTGGGTACCATCTATCCACATGCTGTCACCTGGGCAGATGTCTGACAGTGTCACACCACAGACGCTTCCTGCCTTGCCAAAAAGCCCAGAGCTCACCTTCACATCAGAGCAGGAGGTCTCTGATGACCACATTCACAAGAAACGGAAAAAGTGTTTTCTTTTGTTTTCTCAACATTTTGGTTTTAGTTGTTGCTGACTGTATAGATACCATAAGCCTCTCTAAGTTGGTATTTCTAAATTAGCCACTGGGATCATTGGTTTGCAGTAATATTAACTGATTGGTTAAGTAAGGACTGTTGACACTGTGCTGATATCTAGTGAATCTCAAAAGCCTTAGATAAATTGTCTTTCTGGCCCTTTCTGAGCCTTAAAAACGGACTGGAAACAAGTGCATCCCCTGGAATATTTAGAAGATCCATAATTCTTTCTCTTTCTAACCTAAACCTCAATTTAATCTCTACCATTAAGATAATTTTCTTTTTTTTTCTTTTTTTAAAAATCCTCTTAATTTCTATAGGGTCACCTAAATTTGTTACATTCCTTTCTGAGGTGAACTGCTCATGTTTCCCTGTCGTTTTATAAAGCAAATCCACCAAGAACTCTTCCAGCTTTTTTTTTTTTC
The DNA here is from genome assembly GCA_032159205.1 of Eurystomus glaucurus suahelicus. Classification (NCBI taxonomy): domain Eukaryota; kingdom Metazoa; phylum Chordata; class Aves; order Coraciiformes; family Coraciidae; genus Eurystomus; species Eurystomus glaucurus. Next base: position 8,747 of record JAVFHW010075610.1, read on the forward strand.
TAATTTACACTTTTCTGCCTAGTGTTAGTGAATGATTACACCTGGGAGTGACCTATATTTAAATATCATGGCCTTGCAGTCTTCTGGTCATAGGGATGGAATTTCCTTTTATATTTTTTTCTTCTGGGTTTGGTTTGGGTATTGGATTTTTGGGTTTGGTATTTTTTTGGTGGATTCCTCCTGTAAGAGAATGAATGTCTTAAGATTTCATCCTTGTTTCTGCCTTGCCAAAATTGTACAGGTGGTAGTGGGGCTGGCAGAAGACAACCATGCTTTTTCAGATGTAAGATAAAGTCTGGTAAACTGGATCTTCTAATCTTTTCTAAAAGTTGTCTGGAAGACTAAACAACATCTAGTCTAGCGCCTGCTCTTCCTTTTGCTTTTTTGAAGAGAATGGGTATGCTTTTCCACGTCTGTATTGGATGCCGTCCTCTGCTTTCTCAGAAAACATGTTTGCTGGGTAACTGTTCTGGCAGGCAGCTCTCAAGCACAGCTCTGAATGCTCTAATAGATCCTTTCCATTTAACATCTCAGTTCCTGTTAACAGTTTGAAATTCATTTGTCTTGCTAGGATATTTACCAATGTTTTGGGTCTAGCAGAAATTCAATATTTAGTATGATAGTTTCTACTGCTGAGGTTTTACTCTTACAAAAAGTAGAAATCAATATTTGGCAAAGTTAGAAGTGAAAGGCCATACATTTTCTCAGAAACTTGTATCTAAAAGAACTATGTTCTTAAAAAGGAAATATCTTAAAGCATTTCAGACCAAAAGTACCCTTTTAAAAAAAGCTCTCTCTATTGAATGTGTGTTTTCACTCAACACATCAGGACCCTCGATTTCATTGAGAGACTCATTCATGCTCATTCCCCATCCTCTCCTGCCCAGCTCTCAGACATACTCAAGCCACTTCAAACATCTGTGGGGAAACACCACTGCCACCCCTCAGACTTGGGCTGTCTTTGCTGTATGTAGCCCTGAAGCTGCATAAGCAGCTTTTCCCAGGTGACAGTACCTCCCTCTCTTCCTCTTCCTCCTGTCCATTACAGCGCCATCGTGCACTAGCTGCCTGCCCTCCCTGACCTTCTTTCATGCCGCCCAGCCTGTGGGCTTCAATTGCACAAGTGTTTGGGTGACAGGTGGGGATGCTGGCTTGCTGAAATTAGGAAATTTCCTCAGGTTTCAGTTAGCCTTGGTTCTTTCTAATGTCTGGGACAACAAATATAACCAATATAATGTGCTGTTGACATTGTTTACACTCACTACCATGCTTTAGTTCCTGCCCTGGCCATTTGAGGCTGGGACTACCTGCTAGGACATAAATGTTCATTTCTTCATTCCCTGGTCAGCTTTGGCACAAGGAACAAGAGAGGTGCTGTCATCTGAAATGGCACTTTTTCTGTCCCCAGGTGTCAACTGGAGATTGCTGGATTATTCTGGCCACTGTCTCTGCCTATTCTCTGCCAGCCCCTGCCCTGTCAGTGCATGAGCATGTGGGCTGGTGTAGGGGTGGCTCTGGACCATCTGCTCTCAGTCTCCCCTCCTGCTGCAGCACAAGAGAGGTAAATGGGGAAAAGCTGGTATGATGCAATAGTAAGCAGCATGGCTTCAACAAATGTTAACAAAAAAGAGTGAGATGGCATGCAACATATCAGATGTGAAAGGCCTAAGAATACAAAAATGCACTTCTTCCAAGATTTGGACTCTACTGACCTAAGGTCTGTGAGACCTTCCTCAGCACCCACCACAAGCCAGATCTCAGGGAGCCCTCCCACCTAACCCTGCCCTCAGGACACCTGCAAGAGAGGCTGATGGCACAGCACCCCAGTCCAAAGCCAGACAGCACTTTCTGGGAGCATCACAGGCTGGTCACCACCAAGGGCTACAGTTGCTTTCTCTTTTGCTTCTCTCTCCTGTTGCACTAATATGCTGATGTGGGTGCATGCACAGACAACCACATATGACACTGTAATTCAGAGAACCAGCCAAATAAAGCAACCTCTTGTGCTAACAGATACACAAACCAAGGCGAGAGCATCAGCAGGGAGAGAAGGGAGAGAGAGTTCAAGTATGTTAGCATACTTGAACAATTACCCAGGTAACACTGTAGCTATTTGACAAACCTTGATTTTTAAAAGCACGATCCATGTCTGAGTCATGCAAATGCAAGAGCAAATTTCAGATCATTAACTTCTATTTTTATTTCTCTTGCGTCAGTGACCAACAGCCACCAAACACGTTTTACTTTTTTTTTTTTTTCTGCTCCCTGTTGTATCTTTCTTTGCATTCAGAGCATCAGCTTCGCATGACTGTGCCATCCTTGAGCCACAGGCTTCCTCAGACAAGCAGCTGCAGTTAAGGGACTGTTGACACACCCACTGTTTAACACTCATTCATTTTAGGAGCATTGTAAATATGTTTTCCAGATCCACTGCTCTATAAGCAGAAAAAACAGCCCAGTTTTCAGTGGGCAGCATTTTCCTGATTTGACTGTATCTTGGCAATTTTAGAGTAGTTCCTAAGCCACTAGAAAGAGAACAGAGCAAGTAACTAAAGATGGGGGAGGCTTCCAGCATAAAATGCCAGTCTGCATGTTTGTGGTACACAGGCTCTGCCACTCCTGACCAGTTTGAGACCCCCAGGAAAGACCTCATATTCAGAACCAGAGCCTTTGGCAGCAGTTGAACATTACATGCCTTCAAGGATGCAACTTTGCAACAACAGTAGTTCCAAACTGCTTTAACTGCTTACTAGATTTTGGCCATGATTTGCTAACCACAGACGGCATGTTAGGTTATTTTGTAACTGGGGTGCGGAGACCTTGATGATCAACATGCTTACCTGAAAAGTGCCAAAGTAAGCTTACACAATGGGACGACATAGCGGCACTATGTATGCAGGTGGTGTTGACATATGTGCAATAGATCTGCTATTTTTGATGCCAGAACTTGAAGGAGTGGCCTTAAACTCTTCCTAAGAGCTAGGGGGTTATTAACTAACATTTTATCATTGCAGTGAAAAAAACACAGTTAAAATATGTATATATAAAAACCTCCAGTGTATTCCAAAAGCTGTTGCCTTCAGAACCAGACAGGAGCGTTACCTTTCCAAGTGCAAGTAAGCGGGCAGTTGGCATAAACCCCTTACCAAATACTCTCACAATGGTGCTGCTCTTCTTCACTCTGTCTGGGTGGTACACCACGTGGCAGGAAAACACCTTGCCATCATCTGTGATTTTGGTGGGGAAAATCTTCAGGGCATTATTCAAACCCAAGTGGACTCTTTGCCCATAAAGGATGCTGCTGTTCCTGTATACTGCAGGGCAGGAGGGCTCCTTGGTCACAAGTTCCTCTTTCCTGCCATTTTCCCCCTGTGAAAAGAGCAACCCACACAATGTGTGAAGACCAGACACCCTCACCAAATACTTTAGTAGACCAGGTCTATTCCCACTATGAAAATCTTCCCTCATACCTCTAGCATTGCACAGTAGTAAATGGGTATTTGCAACATCAATTTTTTTCTGAATACATTCTCTCCCAGAACTTCAAAACCAATAGTGGTCATCAACTTACAAATAAACTGTGGAGTAAATACCTGTATCTTGTGAGTCCTGATCTCTGAGGCCTTCAGAGAGGGCAACAGAGCTGCCTTCTCACTGCAGAAATCTGTAAGTTATGCTGAACATCCCATACATATTAAATGCAACTGAAATTCCAAGAAAATCCTTTGAGATTTTAAATAGTGACACCCTGATAATAATAGCTAAAAGTCATCTCCTCTCAATGCCTGTGTGGCAGCCACCCTTAGATATAGGTGCAGCTGACACATCCTGGACATCTGTGTCTTGGTACATATTTGCAAGCTATACTTTGAATAACTGATGGCAACCCACATACGTCATTGTACTGACCTTTGGGTTTTTTTTTTTCCCTTCCTCTGCTACTTTGTAAAGTGAACAAGCAACACTAAAAAGTAGTAAGGACAAGGATGTTCCTTACAAAAGTTTTAAGAATTTTAATATGAAGAATGCACTGCAAAGCGGAAATCTACATAGACCATGAACAGCGACAAAAGACTAAAAAAACCTAAAATATTTGAAAATCACCCTTAAGAAAACCCTCAACAGTTACAGCTCCTCAGTGACAATAGATAGAAATTAACAGGAAAAGCTCAAGGGCACTGCTGTCTGATACTTACCTCTACATACTGAAATTAATGCTAAAAGGTTACATTAAAACATGAATACATATATTTATCCAGAAAGTGAGATGCACTACGGAAATATAATGAGCTTTGTTGCTCACAGCAAATTGCTTAAAAATAGTTTTTATGTGGTTAGCTAGATTACTGGTTTTACATGTTGTCAGTGACACAGAGGTTAACAAAACCAAAAACATTAGTGGCCTTCTTTTTTCTATTTCAAAGCAGCCTGATATCTTGCTACCTTATGTAGAGATGCTAAACCTTCTCTACAGCAAAATTCCCTGAGAAATCCAATGCAAGAAATGTTTTCGTTCTGTTACATTTGCTAAGTTCTCTGCCACTTTCAATGGACCTTCTTTACATGTATTCCTGAAAAATTAAAAGCAATTATGATGGAATTTTCCCTCTTTGTTTCTTTAACAGCTATTGTTTGCACTGTGATGCAAAACCAGGTTTGTACTTTTTCCTTTTATTATCACAGTCCAAAACACATTTTGTTTAGCAGATTCTGCAGGACACAGTGAAGTCTAACATTTCTATTTCAATCTGCAAAAATACCGTGTAGTTCCTTCTAAATTTATACCTGAGATGAAAAATACTTACCACTAGCCATTTCAAAGGATAAATGGACAAATTTTCTGGGGTCGTGTCCTCAAGACATGGAATTTCTAAAGTCTGGTTTAACTGCACTTTCTTCACGTAATGCTGTTCCTCTTTTAGCAACAACAACAACAACAAGCCCAAAAAAGAAAATCAGAAACATGATGTTCAATGTGCTTTAAAAAATAATGCTGAGTAGTATTCTGTTCAATGAACAGGCACTTTTTTCATTTGAAGCGAACTGTAATTTTCAGCTGCTGCCCATAGACACACTTGTTAATTAAAAGCCTTGCATCTGATTCTAGAATGAATTCAGCTTTACCTGAAGTTTTGTGCAATTTATAAGAACCTTTGCATAACTGTGGGATCAAGATGTCTCCTTCTGGAGCTGAGAATAATTTGAAGCTTCGGTTTTTCTCTCACAATTTTTTGTCTGCAGCAATAAACCTTTACATCAATTTTGTGCACCTGCATTTCCTTTTCTCTGAAGATATCCACAGACCTTCTTTTCACTAAGCAAGGTGTTCAGCATGTCAGGCAGGTTAAAACTAGTCTGTTTCAGTGTAAGTGCTCCTTTTGTCATTCTCCAACCTGCCCACTACCAGGAGCAGAGAGCTTGTCACTCTTTGCTTTGTCATCAATTTAAAGAAGCATTTCAGCATCTCCTGCCCTACTCATTCCCAGTCCAGGACTCCAGTCCACCTGTGGAAGGGCAGAGTGATGCACCAGAGCACAGCTGTGGTCCAAACATCAGGCCTGCATGCTTGCCTGCATTTAAACAGGAAGAGTGGTGATGGCCAGGAGATGCTACAAGTGCCTTGGTAAGCACTGATCCCCCTGACCCTCGGTCCTGTGGTGGGTGTTAGCCTCATGCAACCTGCCATGCCAGCCAGCCTGCCCTCTTCTCTCTAGGCATGCATGAGCCCACACCATGAGGAAACTGTTGAACTTTGCTCCCCTGGTAGCTCCAGCTTGCTTGTTGAGATAAAATAGATATGTATTTTATTTATTTATTTATCTTGAGGGGAGGGAGAATATCTAGCAGTCCCAGACTGTTACTTTAAGTGGCAATAGAGACTTTCTGATGACAGTAACTTCCTATATGTCTGGTATCCAAGCACAAGGTGACAGTCCCAGCATGCAGCCTGTGCCACAGGGGAGTGAAGAAAGGCAGTGCCCAGAGTGGTGCCCAGGAGACCCAGAAGCAGAAGCAGCTTGTCTCCGTTGTCCACCAGAGCGAAGCCACTGAGGAGCCAGCTATTGCAGTGGGACACAGAGTGCGTAAGCCCAAGAGGGGCTGGATAGTGTGGAAAGGATAAAGCAAGGGCAAAAGAAGCAAATCTATAGCTTCCCCAGGAATAAAACTGCAAGAGGTATGTTGCAAACTGAGTTTTTTATTTCTCTCTAGCAAGCAGTTATTAGTAACACAGCTTGCTATGTCATGCAGTTGCTGAAAAAAGCTGCAATGGTGGGGTTGTGAACAGGAGCTGTGCATGTTTAACATATAGACAGCAAAAATCGCACTGAACATGCCAGTGAGGCACCAGGAAGAGAAAAGGATCAGTGCCTGATTGGCATTATTACTGTGTTAATGAAGAGACAGAGGAAAAATGCATGAAGAACAGAATCGTGGGAGGGTTTCATGCAGTTACCAGCACTGTTTGTACTTCATTTCTCTCTACTTGATCTAGCCCCTCCACCCTGTGAAGCACAGGAATATTCCCAAAGGGGAACCTACCACAGCACACCCCTGTACAGCAAGTAAAGTGGCAGCCTTGTCCTTTGCACAGTTATCCAGCAAGCTCTGTTTAAACACACTCATTCTCTATGGGCTGTGCAGAGATGCTAGCTCTAATTTTGTCTTTGTGAGTTTATCAGGGCAGGAAGGTGCTGCTGGGCTGCTCCTGAGGTGTGTCTCTGGGATAACAGCACCAAAAATGCTTGGAGCCACTGCCATGCAGAGGCCATCATGGAGCAAGGTGGCAGCTGGGGTTAAATTTCTCTTTGTATGAGGCTTGCGCAGAACCTCCTCCTGCTGCAGAACCAATGTGGTCCAGCATGGGGACCAACATCCCTCCTGCCACCAGTCTGTCCTCGCAATGCAGGCCAAAGATGCAGTGGGAGCGCTGCTGCTCTCTGCTACCCCTAACATCACCTGCACCCATCCTGCTTCTAACCCTTGAACATGTGCTGTATCTACAGCCCTGGGAACAAGCAGAGCAAGCATGTTGGCCCTGCGGCTCTGAGCTGAAACTGTGCCAGGTTTGTTGTATTTACTTTAATCCTTCTTGTCTTGATAACAGAAACCTGGGTGAGGAAGGGGTTTCTGAAGTCATCAGATCCAGTTCTCCATGTGCACAACAACAAGCTTGCCCAATATCCCTGCTCAGCTCCATCTTCATGTCAGTTTGGACTTTTACCCTCACTGCTGGCATTAAACAGCTGTTCCCAAAGTTGCTGCACTTATGGTTGCCACTGTTGTTTAATTTGTAGTCAAATCCATTTACCTCCTATTTAAATCCATTTGTTCCTTTGCCAGGGTAATTTAAATATCCTCCCTGGAGTTCTCACTCTCCCCAGAGGCTTACTTACTAAGAGCAGTCATGCTGCTTTCCAGCTTCCCTTTGGCTGACAGAAGCAACCAAGTCTCCTTTCCTGTGATCGTCCTACAATCCCTCGCTTTGCTCCAGTTTGTTTTGACAGTGGAGACACACATCCCTCCACTGAGTTAACACCCAGCCTACCTGCAGATGCTGGCCCTCAGCCTCAACCAGAAAAGGGTGCTTTCTCTTTCTGATGACCAGTGCTGCATGCCCATAGATCCAGCATCATTGGTCCCACTGTATCTTGAGCCTCTCGTCCAGTCTTCTCCATGGCATGGCTTCTCCAAAACAAAAATGTACCAACTACCCATCTCATCACCTTTTTTGCCTTCCTTCCTATTTTTGTATTCCTCCAAACAAATAAGGTTTTCTAATCACAAGCTGGACAAGAGCTAAAAATTGCCTGGCAAATAAGAAACTGCAGCCGTCAGTGACACCATTGCAAACCCCAAAAAAGTCACCATCACCGACCAAGAAGCGTTCATCTCTCCTTCCTCCTGCTATGAAAAAGTAACATCTCATTTGTAATCACTTACCTTCTGCCTTGACAATAAGTTGAATTTTGGCAGCCTTTGTTCCTTGAGGGTAAGTAGCAAAAGTGCACTCATACTGCCCGCTAAGGGAAACAGTAATGTTTTTCAGATGCAGAGACCAGCGACTGCACTCAGATGTGGCGTTTGGATCAAGGGAACACAAGTCCTCTGTAACATCCCAGCTGCAGCACTTCCTCATGCTGAAGGACACCGAAAAGTTGTAAGAAGCCTCAGGAAATGTGAAGTAGTGGGTGCCATAAACGGGGTGATAAACAGCTATTCTGGTAAATTGGGTGTCATCAGTCTTGGACCACTGTGTCTGTATTATGTAGGTCGTGTGTGGTTTTGGGAGGCCACACACCAGGGTTAGGTCAGTACCTGGCAAAGCGTGGACCACTTCTGTTTGCGTAATGATGTCTCCAGGCTGGCCTTAAAAAGAAATGGGACCAATTTCAGTAACGTTTAAACAAAACTTTTTCCTAGGTCATCTTTGACATGATTTGGTGCCTTAGCTACAGACAGCTATGAAGACCCTACATCTGTAACAACAGGCTTTCCAGCGAGGAGCTTTACAGCAGATGTCCAACAGTACAGACTGTAGAGAGAGAACTGGGAGAACAAATGCACACTTGTCTGGAAGAGAGCAGAGAGCTCCCATCATGCTCGCAGGAGAGAAATGGGAGCTTGGAGGGCCTCTGTGAAAATGGAAATCTTTCAAGTGATATAAATAAAGCAGAAGCTGGGCCCGGTTATTCCCCAGCTCTTTTTGCAAGAACAAATGAGTTATCCCTGCTGGCTAATTCTGCCCTGCACTGTTGCCATTGCCTTCACTGCTTTGACAGAGAAAGCTGTTCTTTTACCTCCACATTATTAAACAGCTCCTGCTTGGCCTAAATGAGTGTCCGTTTCAGTGTCAGAGTGAGCTGCCCCTGTCTGTATGGTTTCTTCCTCAATTAATTTCATAAAGTGTGTTGGCAGTCCTTAGTGTGCCATATAAAGGAGTAATGGATCGGTGAAATGAAGGGGCTTTCCTCAGGAGCCTGTACAGCTTGGTTTTGCTGCTGCTGTATTAAAATTGATTTCTCTCCCTTTCTCCCTCCTATGAACAAGAGGCTCACACTCCCCAAGCCCCTGTGTGTAGGGCACTGACAAACTCAAGGAGATGAAGAATTTATGGATGAGGGAGTCGTAGTGAGACAAGTAATCAATCACACCCACAGAGCCATACACAAAAAGGCCCTTTTTCAAAAGGGCATGTGGGTCCCCAGAAAAAAATGAGTTTGTGCAGATGTTCTTAGGTACAGACTTATCACTCCCCATCTCCATTGCATTTTGTCCTCTCTGTGTATCAAAACATCACTGTAAATTTGCTTTGGGAACTTGCCTGCAGTTCCACCAGCCACACTGCTGACTCCCAAATGCAGCAAGTGCAACTGGTCAGCTTCTTTACTCAAAAAAAGTGGATGCAAATTTCTTTGCTTTGCTAACAACTTTGCCATGGGCTCCAGGGTGCCTGAGCCAGGGGATGCTCTGCCAGAGGCCAGGCAGCCTTGATGGGTGCCTGCAGAGAGGCTGGTGTGCCCCACTCTCTGCCAGCTCAGCTGGGAGAAAGAGAGGGACCCAGTGTAACTGCAGCTCCAGTTTGACAGGGAAGAAGACCAAGGGCAGAGTCCCACATCCATGCAGAGCTGGCTGAGATTTGGTACCTAACCACTGAAGTGTGACATGAACATGTAGAGACTAGGTACATGGAGAACAAAGCTACTGAAGGCCGTAGCCAACACAAATCTCTCTTACTGCTGTGCATGCTCTGTTCATCTTTTAATTGACTTCCAAGAGATGGGATGATCTAAGAGGGTAAATAAAAATAAGCCTGAGTGACAAGTGCTGTGAGAAAAATTACTGAAAACTATTTTTGTCAATCCAAGGATCTTATTATAACAAATGTTCACTGATTTTTCTGTAAGTTTTGCATCAGTAAAAGCTAAGTAAAAAGCAATTAGCAATCTTGTGATCAGAATAAGAGCCAAGGGGCACCTAGCAAGTTATATCTCATATTCATACTGATGCTGTACTAGGTCAAAGGACCATGCAAAGAATGCCTACTAAAAATTACTTGAATATTTTATATTAAGATTAAAAAGTTATGTATGTAGAAACAACATTTAGATTTGTATTTTTTGTTTGTAGTCTAACAGTTTAGGTTAATTCAGCTGAAATCCTTTCATGCAAAAAGTGTTCTAAACTTTTTGTTAGCATCTCAGTATAAATAGTCTCATTTTATGCCAAGTTTATTTTTTCCAAATCAAATGCTGTCCATTAGCCCATACTTATGCTCCATTTGAAATTTAATAGAGCAGCTCTTAGACATTTAGATATTTGATTTCCACAAAAGAAACTGTGGTGTCCACTTTCACCTTTGAGTGACTTCAGCGAGGATTTCATCCTCAGGGGAAAAAGCAATCCTATTTTTCCCTAAATGGTATTGCTTTCCTGCATGTGCATGTCTTAAGGCTTCTAGTTCTTTCTTTGCATTTGAGAACTTTTATTTTCTATGAATACACATATGAAATATTTTCATTTCTGCTATAATCTATTTTGCCTCAGTGATGTAGAAAATAGGAACAGCCTATACCAGACTTTGAACTGCATTTTATTATGCCAGTCAAATGCATGAAATTTTTCCTTTCTTAACTGGAAAAAGGCATATCCTACAAAATTCTTCATTCTAGCTGGTAATAAGTGCACCTCATTCAACATGGTTAGCCTGTTGGGGGAGTGGATGGAGGGAGCTGTGAACATCAGGCTTTTTCTTGGTTTTCCTCAGGTAATTTTTGGTTTAAACCCCCTCTGATAGGGATGCAGTTCTCTTTACTCAACTTTTCGGAAAGTTTTACTCCCAATGACAAACTTGTTTCTCAAGCCTTTAACATCGCACATAGAGACTGGGTGAAGAACAGGAAGGGAAGAATCTATTTAAGTGGTTGCAGCTGTACAATTTGTTCTTGTCTCTAAGTGTTTTAACTCTTTCTCTCTTTGCATACCCAGGTATGTGTGTGTGTGAGAGAGAGATTATTTTTTATTCACTCTTTGAAATCAGGTTTCCTTTTTGCCTAATGGAGATGAGCACATGTTGCCCTAAATAAAAGTGAGCTCATTTCAGTGAATATTCTGGTGAAAATAGGTTAAGTATTTTTAATAAACTAATCTGCTAGTGAGCACAAGCCATTTACTCCTTACTATCTGTACATTATAACTAGGATTATTAAAAAGTTGTCAGGAAAGAGAAAATCGTTACCAGCAAGCTACAGCTTGCCCTTTCATAAGCCACCCTTCCCTTCTCCTCCCCCCATCACAAACTGAGTCAAGGCTGACATGCTTACCTGCAATGCTGTGCACCAAGAACAAAGAAAAGAGGGAGAAGAGCCACCGTTTTTCCATCTTCATTTGATGAAGTTTTGGTAAATACGTAGCTCTCTTGGCCTGCTCCCCAGCAGTGTCTCAGAAAAGGAAGCTGAAATGGTCTGCCTTGTGCAGACAGGCAGATGTACAACACAGTCACGCTCATCATTTTAGCGTGACTTCAAAGAAGTGCCTCATTAAATGTGAAAGCCTTAGTTTCCTGCCAGAGTGATAACATTAGTATATCTTGTGAAACTTTTATATTGAAAACACTACCTATACTAAGCCCTTGTTGAAGATCTTTTTTTTTTGTTTTTTTCCTCTGTCTTTTCAGATAAACTCAGAGTAAGCAGTTTACTGGTTTCCCTTCTCTCAAAAAATCTTATCTGTTGTCTAAGGTTGAATATATTGTACATAGTGTGCAAAAAAGCTGATTTTTTTTTCCCCTGTTTCATTTGCTTCACTTCTTAGCCCAAAATAGCTCAAATATACTATTACCAGACTTTCTACTCTCACTATCTTTTAAAAAAACAACAAAATAACAAAACCAATCCAATGAAATTAAAATGGAGTGAATTGAGAGTTTTCCAGATTCACCTTTTTTTTTTTTTTGTCCTGAGAAGTAGACCAGTACTTGTGTTCTGTAGGATGAAGAATTACAGCATCACATGTGACAACATCACTTGGTGTGACTACCCCGGTACCTCACTTTGTTTAGATGCTAGCTTTGGTAATGGCAGCACCGTCAGCCAGAAGCATGTTGTTCCTGCTAGTCCCATGACCTGTCTTTTTTGCAGGTCACCTGCAAATCTTTCCAAACTCTCCTTGAAGCACACTGCATTTCTGTAAACTAGGCATACCCCTGTGAGCAAAGCATCTCTTTGCAGGCAGTCTTATACAAATTTGACCTGCTGTTGGCAGCTTTTCAGAAAGAAACAGATTTGAGTTCTTGCTTATCACACTTGTTTCCTCAAAACCAAAAGAGCAGGGCAGGACACCTCATGTACACAGCATGGACATAGGTTGTCTTCTGGTTCTTCCTGATGTGGGATGGGTGTTTGGAAGCACAGCTGTGGGAGGCTGGTTGTCCTTGATAGGTCCCTCCCTGGGGGCCTGAGGACAACCCACCCTTTGGACTTTGGGAGGGAGCCAATTATGGCCTGAATGATATAGATCCTTAAACAGGCACCTCTCTCCATGAGCAATACCTTCTCTCAGGTGGTCCTTGTCCATCCTTGGGTGATCTAGGTACTAACACGTTTTTTCTGAAACAATTTCTAAGGGGCCTGGGGGCCTTTGTCAGCCCTTTTCTTTTATGGCACCCCCCTCTGCTGCTCAGGCAAGGCCTGTGGGAACTGCAAGCCACCACCTGCAATTTTTTTCTCAATGGTTTTCCATCTCTTTCCTGACTGTCTACTTTTGCTGACCATGGAGCTCCCCATAGTTCCAATATGAAAGACACAGAGTTCAAGGTAAAAAAAGCAAGACCTCAGTGGTCATTTCCTTATTTTATGCACTACCAGATGCAAACAACATCTATATCACTTCCCTAATTTGTACAATTGCAACCTTTTGATAACACATTTAAGCAGACTAAGGTTTCCAGCTGGAACAGCTAAGAGGACTGGCCAGGTTGTGGTTGGACCTTCAGACATGTCTTGGAGGATAAATGCTGCTGCACAGTTCCTTTTTTGTTTGCATTGCTCCCCTACCTGAGGAAACACACTAAAAGCAGTTGTGTTAAATGCCCAGGCTATTGCTGAGGGAATTGTCTCTGGGGATGAAATGTCTGCTTGTCATTCAGAAGCCTGACAGAAAGATGTGTCTCAGAGGATTAAGAAGTCTTGAAGTGGAAGATGAACAGAATATTCAAGCCATTGTAATTGACAGCCACAGAGGGAGTAAAAATATTAAAGATACATGCTCTGGTTTTCAGTTCAGAGCAGAACCCAGATGTTAGAGTCCAAGAAAATTGGACTTCAGTCTAGAATTTGGGATTTCATTCATGTGTGCAGTTACTTTGGCTTCTCCCGTTGATCAGTTCATGTAATCTTTGTACCATGAGAGAATATATTTTGTGTAACATGGGGAAAAAAAAGTCTCAAATGAGCCTTTATATTGATCTGAAACAATTCGACAAGACAGCCCAAGTGCTGTGTAGTATATTCAATAGCCACAGAAATCCCTGAGCAGCTTGTTTGAGTTACTAGATCGCTATGTCTTGCTCTTAGAATTTGTTTCCTTCCTTAAAATAACATCCTAAAAATATATTGCTGCCATGTTGCATTGTGTTGGCTGAATGCAGCCACCCGGTGTTGTTGCTGTGCTTAGTGATGAAAGACAGACAAGAAAGAAACTTCCCAGCTCAATGGATTCTTGTTCAGAGCCATGTTTTGCCCCAATTCCTACCTTAAGCCCAAAGTCTGAAATAGTCATTCACCCCGCTGCTGACATTAATGTGTGTGAACAGCTAAGCCCTGCCTCTGCATATGACATCAGAAAACACTTCTGAGACACACCACTTATCTCAGCCTACTGGCAGGGAGCCACCTCTTCCCTGGAGCCAGACATGAGGTCCTACTGACAGCAGTGCAAATTATTATGAGAGGTTCCTCCCTCACTACCCCTTTCCTGAAAAGATACTCACAGGCAGCTTGGTAGGTGTCATGGTGGGATGTTACACACCAGGTTATGGATGGTGGGGATGAGAGGATGCACTGAAACAAGATCAGGGGCAGTGGGCCTCATTGGTAGCTGGAGGGAGGACATATTTATAGTTGTCTTTTCCTTGGTGGGGTAGCTGCAGGGATGTTTGTCTCAGAGTCAGGATGTACAGGGTTTTCATACACATGCCCTTTCAGAGGGACCCAGAAACCACTGCAAAGCTAGGAGCTTTTAAAGGACTAGAAGCTATGCCTAGGCAAGCAACACACATTGTCAGGGGATATGTGAACCACAGCATTTTCTTTTGGTCTGGACAAGCAGTTGGCCTGGCTGGCCCTCCTCTGTGTCTCAGGTGGTGGCTGTGTTGGCAGGAACTGATGGACTCTGAGCATCACCCAGGATGGGGCCCCAACAGCACACTGCAGCGCCAGGCTCTGCCCACAGCTCAAGGACACCTCTGGTGCCTCATGTGACATTAATCTTCTTCCCCTTGGGTGGGAGTGGCAGTGGGGGATCCTCTAATTATTTTCTGCAGATCTGTTCACCACTGGAGGAAGTGTTTTGAACACTACAAATTACTGTTTCTGTGGCAATCACCCCTATTATGTGTCACGCTCACAAGACCCTCGACTGCAATACAATTCTTTTGCCTCAATTACAGTAAGCTGCACCTAAGGAAGAAGCAGAGCTGCAGTTGGTCCCACAGAAAAAAAAATCCTGAACTCCAGAGACAAATTCAATTATTCACAAAGAGAACCTTTTCAGAAATGCTAGAGTGCAAGCTCTTCCTGCCAGAGGCGAGGATGATTACCCTTGCAGACTGGTGTCCTCTAAACATTGCTTAAAGAAAGCGCTGTTCCCCAGTGAAAAAGAGATGGAGACTTTGAAGCAGGAATTTCATTAAAGAGTAAACTAACCTTTCAGGTTTGCTTGGTGCTTGGCACAGAAATTCTCACCTTCTCATTGTGTTTTGGTTTTGAACTTCTTTGAAAATTGTACTAATGACTGTAGCTGGTAGGCATTCCTGGCCATGGCACCTCACGCAGGGGTGGGTGAGTGGGTGGCATAGGCTGGGGAAGGAAGCAAGAGAAGGGACAAGGCACTGAGGTGGCCGTGGGGTCCCCACTGTGTTTTTTCAGTGACCTCCTACTTCTTTCATCTCCCTTTTCCATCCTTAGCTCTCATGTCTCTCTCCTGCTTGCAGCACTGCCTCTTCTGTGTGGGGAAGGAGAGAGAAGGGGGTTTCTCACTCTGCTTCATCCTTCTCCTCTTCCCTTATGGCTACACATGCACATCCAAATGCTGTTTGACATAACACAGCCCTGATTTCAGCCAGGGTGTTTAAGCAGTATGGCAAAGTGTACATGCTGCCCTCTCAACAGTACTTTTTCCAGCTGAAATATGTTTAAAGATCTGAACAGACTTTTCATCCTTATTCCCTCACTGACAGTTTGGAGTACAGGAAAAAACCAAGAACACCTCAGCCCCAGCTGCCTCCCTGCTCTGGCCCAGCCTGCCCAGGCACCAGGGCTGCTCCGTCACCTTCCCCAGCTCTGCTGCTTCTGCTCCCAGTGCTGACTGTAGCAGAATTAAAAATGGCCCTTTCTACAAATGTTTCATTTGCCATTACATCCTACAGACATTTTTGGGCTAAATCCAACTGGATGATGACTCTAATTATGCCTTTTGCACATCGTACTGGTAAATACTGCTTTCTTCTCTTTGTAAGCAGGGAACTTGTTTGGCAGGTCCCTGTGGTCTTCTGCTCCTGTTTAATGCCATTTCTGATCAGTGATGGTCCATCAGGGTAAGCTGTTGAACATTACATTATGCAAAGTGCAAGTTACTGAAACAGCAGAGTATAAAAAGTGCAACTGATGAACAAAACAAAATAGATATAAAGCACTTTGACCCAACAACTACACACCAGTAAAAAACCACTATGTGAAAGCCAGGCAGACATTCTCAGAAAAATTAAAGACTGTACAGAATCATGATTTTCAAATTGAAATGGAAGGCACATGTGAGACCAGCCTTGCTTTCTTTGGCTGCTTTCTCTTTTCCAGCTACAGCACCAAGTGTGCTTGCCCCC